>VUQK01009564.1:13976-24727 GCA_015106715.1 Bujurquina vittata | reverse complement strand
GGTTAAGTATCTTGCCCAAGGATACATTGGCATGCAGCCTGGACTAGCCAGGAATCGAACCACCGACCTTCCGATCAGCGGGTGACCTGCTCTACCTCCTGAGCTACAGCCACCCCCAAAAGTGTAATCATTCTGTCTGTGTGTGGCTTTGTGTGCCCCTCAGGAGCAGGCGATCGGTATGACCACCCTGTTTATGGCCGCCTTATGTCCTTCTGGCTGGATACTGGCTCATCTGGAAGACTACAAGAAAAAGGAGTAGAAGAAGAGGAAGGACAGGAGAGGGTATCGGGTATCTATGGTACCTGCTCACATGAAGACAAGTCATCAGTCATTCTTTCTCCATGTCTCTCATTCTTCCTGGTCCTTCCCCAGCTGATGAGATGACATGCTGATCTTCTCTTTCCAAGTTCCTGCACTGATCTGAGATAATACATCCACCTGTGCACATATAAACTCTTATTAATAAATACATGTTCAGTCTAGAGAAAATGGGTGAATGTGGTGTTTTTGCTAGTGACAGAAAAAGCATAAGGCATATGTTTTTAACCAAGATACCCACTGGCTCGCAGAATTTAGAAAAAGTCCAAGGTGGCATGTCCTGATTTTTGATTTGTCTGGCATCAGATGACAGTGTCAAACATAAACATATTCGGTTCACATGAATGGTATAAAACAGACTGGTGGCATACTTTTGTTCCATTACGAGTTTTATAGCTTATTTTTTTGGATTTGAAGTTATGCAAATCAAAAATATACATAAAAGCTGCTATTATTTTGGACACACTGGATTTAAATTTCTCACACATTGCTGAAAGAGGGAACACTGGTATATAGTGTAGTATTTTCAGTAGTTTTGATATTTACTTAAGCTTTTCATGATTTTAATGCACATCTGTTTGATTATTTTATGATGTAAAGCACTTTGAATTGCCTTGCCACTGAAATGTGCTATACAAATACATTTTTACTTACTTACTTCATTTGGATTTTAATTGTAGATTTAGTTCCAGTGTAGTTTCAGAGTGGCATTTCTAAATTCAGTTCTGTTAATTATTTGACAATTTAAGTTTGTTTTAAGTTTGTTTTGTCTAATGCATAATTGAATAAATTCAGAACAGTTATTAAAATAAAACACTTGAATTACAGTGGCATAGACATCCACTCTGCATAAACACGGCAGTGCACAGCAACAGTTTTAGATCACCATAATAATCTTCCAAGCATTTAGAGCTGCAGCACTTGTGGCACAAATATAAAATTTCCTGGAGCCTTACACAACGCGTAGCTATTGATTACCTGACCCTAACCTTAACCTAAACACATCCTAACTTTAAGCCAGCAGCTCTGCATACGACAGTCAATTTTTAATTGACTCAACTCTTATTTTCGATTTGCACTTTTGTTTCTGTAACAGGGAAACAAGTTTTATCAATTAACCAATTGTATAAAGATCTAAAAATAAAAAGAATAGGAAATAAGAACCTGTGGTGCACACAGTCGTCATTTTAGTGGTTTAACATTCAAAAGCGGTCTTCATAAAGATAGATGATCCAGCACACGCACTCACATAAAGCCTCATGTCTACTGATTAACCAGCAGCTGCTGCTGATAGCAGAGAAAACATTGTGCTCCTGTAGCAATGAACAATGAGACAATAACAGTAAATCTTTACCATTGTGCTTTTATTAATTTTGTGTTTTCATGAAAGCCACTCAGATATCCCAGTTGCATGAATTACAGGACACAGGTTTTATTTCAAGCTATAAATCCTGTATAACTGTGCAGTCATATTCAAAGTAAACAACAAGGGACAGGTTTTTATTACCGAATGAGAAACCACAGAAGCTTCATCAAAGCAAGTGACCTACGACTTCACAAGCTTCTTTCTGCTCCACCATCAGTCTGCCAGAAAAGATGGGAAATCATTTTTTACTTTCTTTTATGCTGATAAGCCATTTAAATGTATAAGATATAATATATTTACATAGTATAATAGATATATTTACACATATACATTTTAATATGCATAGCATCCGCAAACAAATAACTGATGAATATCTTGAGCTGTGGTGGAGTGGACGAAGCCTGCCTCACTGCTCCTTCCCCTCCTATGGTCTGTATCCAGATACCACCAGTACTTCTGTGTGACCACATGGAGGCGCACGCTGACAGGTGACGTGGAATCAGGCAGCTGTTACTGGGTGGGATATATTAGGAAGCAAAGGGAACATTTTGTCCTAAGGTGATGTTAGGAGCAGGAAAAACTGGCAAACATAAGGATTTGAGTGAGTTTGCTAAGGGCTAAATGGTGATGGCTTGATGTCTCACTGAGAGCATATAAAAAACTGCAGCACTAGTGTTCCCAGTCTGCCAGAATGAATCCAAGGAAGAAACAGTGGTTCTTTACTTAAGTAATAGGTGAAAGTCATTTTAATTAGACCAAAAGTGCAGAAGTTTGCGCATCAGAATATACTTCATGTACCTAAACTGAAGGTACTCAAAGCCAGGGCCAGTTTTTGCTACAGGCAATGTGGGCGACTGCGCAATCTATTTGATGGCGTATGAGCGCCGTAAAACGCAAAAAACCCTCAAAACAAAACTCGGCAGTTTGGGGTTAGGTAGAGGGTTAGGCTTAGACTACCGCTCATTTCCATGCAGGATCAGTGGAGTGGCCTCTGGGCGCCCTCACTGTCACGTCAACTTGCTGAGAGTCATACAGGTTGTGCGTGTAAGAGGAGGCTAGTGGATAGACTGATCCCAGGCCGCACAACACAAACTGCTTTAAAATAAATTGTATTTCATTCCTAAAATTCACATAGACATGTATTTAATAAGGTTAGCTATGTGAAAAATGTAATATGAGCTATGTGGCTTTTGTATTTGTGTTGCAGGTATTGTATTTGTGTTGTGGCTTTTGTATTTGTGTTGTGACTTTTGTATTTGTGTTGCAGGTTTTGTATTTGTGTTGTGGCTTTTGTATTTGTGTTGTGACTTTTGTATTTGTGTTGCAGGTTTTGTATTTGTGTTGTGACTTTTGTATTTGTATTGCAGGGTTTGTATTTGTGTTGTGGCTTTTGTATTTGGCCTGACACCTCTGGGCCACTGTCAAGGTAAAAGAGCCATCAGGTGCACAGAAGAAAAGAAGAAGAGGAGAAACGGTCAAAGGTTAAAGGTTCCACAGCAGCCGCAGACATGGTGCTGGAGTCTGCAGCCACACAGGCCTCTTCAGGTATGGTCCTGGAGCCATCTACCGTCTCAGCCTCATTGTTCCTTGCGGGACTCTCCTGGAGCTGCTGACTTTCATCCACGAGAAAGAGCTCACAGAAATCTACCCCAATCTGTGGACTGCACTCAAAATTGGTTTGACCCTTCCAGTGACCATAGCTGAGGCAGAGAGGAGTTTTTCCCAAGCTGAAGCTTATTAAAGCAGGGCGTAAATCTAGCCAGAACTGCCTCTGCTCAGCGCAGACTCACATACATCAAATTATTACATCTTAATTAGTGATGCATTGCTGTGCATGTCAAAATTGTTCACAACATTCAAACGAATGTTCAATATTTAGACAATATTACAGCTGTATTTACTGAACACATGATCAAATAATTCCTATTTTATCAACATATTTATATGTAGTTAACCCTTCTTATGCCAGTATAACTCTGTGAAGAGATGTTAAAGAAATATATCTTTCAGTGATAAATGTTTTAAATTCAATGCATCCTTTTTCATAATACATCTAACATTTTTTCTAGACTATTATTATATTAAAATTAAATACCATTTTGTAACACCAGTCCTAGAATATCTACTCACCAGCCACTTTATTAGGTACACCTTGCAAGGGTTGTGTTGGACTCCCTTTTGCCTTCAAAACGGTTTTAATTTTTTAGCATAGATTCAACAAGGTGCTGGAAACATTCCTCAGAGATTTTAGTCCATATTGATGCAAACTGACAGCATCACACAGTTGCTGCAGCTTTACGAGATGCACATCCGTGAATCTCTCCTTCCACCACATCCCAGAGGTGCTCCATTGGGTTGAAATCTGAGGCCATCTGACACAGTGAACTAATTTTCATATTCAAGAAATCAGTTTGAGATGATTTGAGTTTTGTGACATGGTGCATTATTCCGCTGGAAGCAGTCATAAGAAGATGGTTGCACTGTAGTCATACAGGGACGGTCAGCAACAATACTCAGGTAGGCTGTGGTATATTAATAATATTGAATTGGTACCAAAGGGCCCAAAGCATGCCAAGAAAATATCACCCACATCATTACAGCACAAGCAGCAACTGTTAATACAGGGCAGGATGGCTCTATTTGTCCATTTTGTTTACACCAGATTCTGACCCGGCTATCTAAATGTCACAGCAGAAATCAAGACTCATCAATGATTTTCCAATCATTTGTTGTCCAATTTTGGGAATCTTAGCCCCAGTTTCCTGATAGGAGTGATAATCAGTGTGTGCTTCTGCTCCTGGTCCCCACCTGCTTCAAGGATCAACATGTTTTGCATTCAGAGGCGCTCTTCTGCATTTGAGTTACTGTTCCTTCCTGTCATTTCAAAGCAGTCTGGCCAGTCTCCTCTGACCTCTGGCATCAACAAGGCTTTTTCTCCCAGAGAACTGAATATTTTCTTTTCTCTATAAACTCTACAGATGGCTGTGCAGGAAAGTCCCAGCAGATCAGGAGTTTCTGAAATGCTCAGATCAGTATGTCTGGCATCAACAACTATGACCTGTTCAAAATGACTTAAAATTACCTGTCTTCAAGATTCCAATGCTCAGTTTAAGCTTCAGGTCATCTTGACCATGTCTACATGCCTAAGTGCACCGAATTGCTGCCATGTGTTTGGCTGATTAGATATTTGCCTTAACAAGCAGTTGAACAAATGTACCCAATAAATTATTCAGTGGGTGTTTTAGCATCTGTCAAAGGATTCAAAACTACGTCTGTGGTTCCTGCTATACTGGAACTACATTTTGCCATATGCTTACAGCCTACCAGCTGTCACAGTTACAATAAAATAATGCACTTAAATTCCTGTTAGCATTGATGATGTTTCCACTAGTCACCACTAAACAGAAAGGACAAAAACAAACAAACAAAATGATGACATGCTGTAGCACTTTACTTGAAACATTTTATTTAACAAACTTAAACCATTAGTACTTTATTTCCTGTTATAAATGTAAGCCTAAAACCTTAGAACTCAGAACACATACAGCCCAGGAATGCATGAAAGAGTTTATTCGATTCTAGCACCAACTTGACAGCTGTAGTGTTATCCTGTCATTGTTGTTTCTGTCATTCTGATACTGATAAACAAAACAGATGGCTCGTTCCTGTTTGAATATATCATCTCATGTTATTGTAAAAACATCCCTGCAATAGTTGACGTGTTTGACTGACAGGCAATAGGCCTGTATGGAAGCCTGTTTCTGCCCCTTAGTTTTTCACAAAACTTGCTATCTACAAGTTTTTCTGTGAAAAAGTGTTTGCCCCCTTCCTCATTTCCACTTTTTCACACAGGGCCATGGTGGTTTGGATTTTTTTCACCTTTACTACTAAACACCTTCATTTACAACTTGCATTTTGTGTTTACTTGTGTTGTCCTTGACTATTGTTTAAATTGGTTTGATGTTCCGAAACACTTAAGTGTGACAAACATGCAAAAAAAAACAGGAAATGAGGAAGGGGGCAAACACTTTTTCACACCACTGTATATGACCTTCAGAGCAAGCCTCACAAAGGTTATCACATTTCATTTTAGTTTTCTAGAAGCAACAATCAATTTAATTTGATGGCAAAGCCGCCAAAAAGGAAGTGAGCTGATATCTCAATAATGCTTTGGCCTATCAAGACCAAAATGCGCAGAAGGCTCTTGGACCCCTCCCTGGGGACACACAAGGAATTTGGTGCCATTGCAACATTGGGAGGAGCTGTAATTAACAAAAGTGTCTTACCATACAACTTGTTGGCAGATCTTAACACCTCTTCCTTGCTATTTTGTCGTGTCCCACTGCTTGGCCCCCTCATTGCTGCTTGCAGCTATATTTAATCATAAAACTGCCCAACTGGTCCCAAATTACATTCCTGCTAAGAGGCTAATTAGCATTGAAAAACCACCAAACTGGAACGTCATGTGCACGAGAATCCAAATATACCGCAGGAAGATAGAATAGATCTAACAAAATGTACTCAGGATACAGAATTGTACAAAAGTCTTGAGTCATCCCTCATTTCTTTATATGTTGCTACCAGCAGTTTATTGAAACATGTAGTCATGTTTTTGTTTTGTTTTTTAAGGCAAAAGCAGTTTGTACAACTCTAACAAGCTTGAAAGTCGATGTTTAGTGTAACCAACTTCATTCCTCAGCATAGCCTGAACTCTTAGTCAGCTTCCTTGCAATTTCTTGAAGAAGTCATCAGGAATAGTTCTCCGGGCTTCCTGAAGAATACTCAAAGCTCTACTTTGAATGTTTCTGCCTTTTGTTCTGTTCTGTGTCAGGATGATCCCACACTGCTTGAGGAATGCCGAGGTCCAACTTCTGAGGAGGCTAATCCCTCACTGATAGTGTTCCATCGTATGTTTTTACTGCATCAACAGTGTGTGTAGGTTCATTGTGGTGCAAAATGAAGCTGTTGCCAGACTCTTTCCAGATGATATTGCATGGAGGATCTGATGGCACTTTTCTACGTTCATAATTCTATCAATTCTGACAAGATCCTCCACACTGCTGGCTGAAAAGCAGCCTCAAATCATGACAGAGCCTCCACCATGTTTTACAGATAGCACTGAACATTCACTGCTGTACCTCTCTACTGACCTCCTCAATAAATATTTCAAATGTGGATTTATCACTCCATAAGAACTTTTGCCATTGACCTTCAACCCAGTTCTTGTGTAATTTGGCTTTCTCCCAGCTTTTACTCCCTGTTTCATCTACTTAAGAATAGCTTCTTGACAGCCGCCCTTCTGCGAGAACCATTTCCAATGAGGCTTCAGTGAACAGGGTCCTGTGTCCTGAGCAGGACACAGGATATTTTTTCCTGTTCCTTTAGGACATCACTTTCAGATGCTGTTCACCTGCTGTAGTTAGCGTGCAGGAGGGACAGTTTTTCATTTGCCCTCCACTTGTCCAGTTTCCTCATATTATTTTTAAGGACACCATGCACACCATGCTGAGATATCCCAAGTTTCTGACAAATAGCTCTTTGGAAATCACCTTGTTGGTGAAAAAATATAGTTTTATGCTGGACTATCGTTGGCATTTTTTATAGATTCAACTATAGAAATTGGAACATATTACGTGTTTATTGACAGGCTGCGAGTAACAAAGTGCCCAAAGATTCAATTTATAATTACTGTTGTCTATGTGTAGAAATAACACTGCTTCATCCCTTGAGTTAGGGGCTTTTTTATGCTTGAATGATGCCTAGGCATAACTAATAAATAAATAAATAAATTCCTCTGAAAATAGTTAGGTACATGGACTGGATGGGAAATTAATGAAGAAAGCAGCCAGTATCCAAAGAAAAACTTTGAAAGAAATTATTAGAACATGTTCTATCTCCAATTTGCCTAAAGATATATGGTCTTATGACTGCTTTGAAAGACTTTTCTGAATATTCATTTGAGAAAAATGGTTATCTGGGACAGACGCATGAAAAAATGTCTTGTTAAAATATGACAAAAAAAATTAAATTCAAGCAGCAGTCCTATATTAGAGCACACAATTAAAAAATTATTCACATTGCAAAAGACAATTAGTGACAATTTCTGAATGGTATACAGTTGTATTTCACAACAATGCAAATCATGTAGATTTAATACAAAATAATAAAAAAAATAAAAATAAATTAAGGAGTTACTTTATTTTTGTGTTGGTGACTCACAAAACCCCCCCCCCCCACAACTGCTTCAAGCAAGCAAGGGTCAGCATGCTGCCTGCCAGAATAAATGCTGCAAGAATTTTCATTTTTTAGATTGATAAAAATACACATACTCCAGGGGGTATGTGTGTGATCCTTGAGTTTGGCTCCTTTACCAGATGCCTCCTGCACAGTATGTTAGTTGTTCCCAGGACTGCGCTCTTCTGGACAGAGATCTCGAATGTCGTTCCTGGGATCTCCTGCAGCCACTCTCCCAGTTTCGGTGTTATTACCACGGAGACCACTTCACCTTCCACATCCTGTCCAGCGCCTCTCTCAGAACCTTGGTATTTCTCAAGCTTCTCGTGTTCCTTCTTCCTGATGCTCCTATAACCTGGTATTACTCTACATCAGTCCTCCTCTGCTTGTCCATCACTACTATGTTCGGTTGATTAGCGATCACCAGTTTGTCCGTCTGTCCCACAGGATCTTAGCTCGCTCATTCCCAAACACCTGTGGGGGCGTTTCCCATTTTCACCTAGGCTTCCCAGGCTATACTCAGCACAGATGCTCCTCATACTATGCCAACCACTTGGATATGGAGTTCCATGTGTGTGTAATTCCATTCATTATTTTCCTAAACAGGTTAACTGCTAACTTAATTTTCCTGCTAAACTTAAAGCATGTGGACATAACCACTGTGACATCACCCATTTGTTGTGAAGTCATGAGTTAGGCCTTCAGCAGTGATGGGTTTTGAAACTGGGATGTGACACGCACAAGGCAGATGTGACTGAGATTCTAAAGGACACCATGCCCGCCCACTAGGTAACACGGTCATGAGTAAGGTAATTACACACTGAGGCTTAACCTCACTTTCCATTTTACTATTAACTTACTTTTACTATCAACTTTAAACCTTTTAGGAAAATGTTTAATAAGGTCATAATTCAAGTGAGCTCTGGCATCGTTTTCTCAGACTGGACAGAACCAGAGGAAAAGTCCTCTGCTGGCAATTAGAGGGGAGCATTTAAGGCACTTTCATACCGACTTGATTTTTGTAAACTCAGAAAACCATATACAGTCTACAATGATGAGCACGTGCTAAATGTTGATAATAGTTTAGTCTTATGCCAACTCCAGCCCAAAGCTTATGACTATGGCTATTTCAATTTCTATTTATGTAAAGTACAAAGTGTCTATATGTCTGTGCTCATCTATTGGAAATGCCTTAGATCTACAGGAAGGCTGTATTTTTAACATATAGTAGTTTTACCTTTTCCTGAGATCTACCGGCTGCAGCTGGCCCTTGAATCTTATTTTAAAGCACAAAGGGTTGTGTGTCAGCCTTTAACTTCTTGTTTGCTATATATAGTTTAAAATATATTTTAACTGTGGGCCCTACAGCTCATTTATTGGTCTGAGGCCCTATATTCAGTATAGGGAGGACATTTCAGATGAAGTAAATGGCTCTATTACCGAAGAAGCATTTCATAGCTTTTCTGCTAGCTTAATTCATTATGAAGTAGTTGGACAAACATAGCAGAGAGAATCACTTTCATTTCACTTGTAGCGTTTACTGTAAATGCATTTCTCAGATACCAAAATCACTTAAAAAGCAGTCACAATGTGGAAACCTATATATGCACATTTAGTGCAGAAAATTATATTTGGTCATAAAGACTGAAAACTAATAAAGACCTGGAAACAATTTAGAATATATACAAATCAGTTCATTGTTACAAAATAAACCTGAAAACACACTATCATTCAAAGAGCTAAAAGAGTAAAAGCTTATATCACTTTTCGGTTGGTTTAGCAATCTGATCATCCTGGTGCCCCCTCATCAAACCTGAAGACATAAAACAATCAAGAAGCTGAGCAGAGAAACTTTAAAGACCCAGGCTGCATTTTCAGGGATAGGATCAGAACTAAACAAGCAGTTCTATAATACCATTTGCACTTGTATCCCTGTGTGAAAGACATAAGCTGTGAAGAACAGAAGGAGACATGTAGGTGCTCCTAAATAACCTGGAATTATTATTAACACACAGGCAGTCAAACAATGAGAACCAAAAATACAAGAAAGAACACAAGGAGCAGCAAGAGAAAGAGTGTTAAAGAAATACAGCCCTGAAGATAAACACCACTTTGGAAGGTAGAAAATAGAAATTAAGGCCTCAAGAGAAAAAGCAAGAATCTTGCATATAACTTATCTCCCTGTTTTAACGATACATCAGCCTGTCTGCTGTTCTCCATGCAGTGACTGCATGGAGACAAACTGTGGCAGAGAAATGCGCGCGCGCACACACACACACACACGCACGCACACACACGCACGCACGCACACAAACAGCCCCTGAGAGACGTTAGTGTCATCCTGCTAACTTCTGTAAGCTCTGCTAACCGGAGAGAACAGCATCCTGCTGCCTTCACATCATACATGAGTATCTGCAGACTCCTTAATTGAGGATTTAAGCTTGATGCCTCATTTTAGAAGAAACTGGGGACACAATGCCAAGATGAGCAGCTTACACTGGGTGTAGTGTGTGGAGGCCTTATGATGTGAATGCAGCATTGTGCCGTCTTACAGTGAATGTTGTACAGATGACTCAACACCTAGTCAGAGTGTTCAGTGCTGTATAAGCACATACCATCATTTTACACACTTCTCTTGATAGTCCATGCACTGAATCACTGCATCATAGGAAATGACATCACAACCCAGGCTGGCCTGCTCTACATTTATGCTAGGTTTCTCCAGAAAGTCCACATCAATCTCGGGTCCTCAGCACTGCTAAAGGGTGGCAAGTATCCTGAGGAAGGAGATGAGGACGACACAAAACGATTGTCCAACACCAAAAACCAGGGC
>VUQK01009559.1:20437-42246 GCA_015106715.1 Bujurquina vittata | reverse complement strand
GAAGATGACTCCCAAATTACATGAACAAATTGCAATCTATTAGATAAGTAAGATTTAAAACTGTCATGGTCCTGGGCCGGTGGCCCAGTGTTTTATGTTCTTCTGGTTTCTTTTGGTTGTATTCCCTGTGTTTCTGTCTGCCTGTGTTCTGTGACTTCCTGTTTTATTTTGGTAGTGTGGCGTCCTTGGTGCAGTGTGTCTTGTTTGCCTTCCTGTGTCTCCCTTCCAGGTGTTCCTCATTCCCTTGTTACCTGCTGTGTATATATTGTCTGTGTGTTCCCTTGGTTCTTGTCGTGACGTCGTCATTATTTTCCCTCTTGCTGTGTGTTCCTGTTCCCGTCCCCTGCGTGTGTTTGGTTCCGTGTTCCCGCAATAAATGTTAGTGATTTATTTACACGTCCGTTTCTGGTGTCCCGTTGTGAGGTCCTCTCTCCGCCTGCCACACAGCCGTGCATGACAGTGAAAAACATGCAAAAAAACAGGACATGAGGAAGGGGCCAAACACTTTTTCACACCACTGTAGCTGCATGGGCTCAGGAACACTTCCGAAAATCTTAATCTGTGCGCACAGCCTGCCATGCCACCCATAAATGCAGGTTAAAGATCCAGAAATGATGCTGTCATTTCTGGGCCAAAGCTCATTTAAAATGTACTGCAGCAAAGTGGAAAACTGTTCTATGGTTCTTTTTGGATAACATGGACACTGCATCCTCTGGACTAAAGAAGTACCATTTGATTGGTTATTACTGCTCAGTTCAAAAACCTGCATCTCTGATGATATGGGTGTCCTAGAATGCACCCTCGGCAGGATTTTAGAGCAACATAGTGCTCCCATCCAAAACATGTTTTAATGAAGGCTTTGGAAATATCGATAAGATAACAGCAGGGCTTTGTAGTAGAAGAATAGAAGAGTCCAGGTGTTGAACTGGCCTGGATTTAGTTCAGAACTTTCACCATCCAAAAACATTTAGCACATCATGAAATGTAAAATTTAATTAAAAAAAAGACCCAGGACTTGTGAGAAGCTAGAATCTGCTATCAGACAAAAATAGGACTACATTTCTCTCCCAAAAGTCCAGTAAATGGTTTCCTCAGTTCAGACTGATGTTAAAAGAAGAGGGAATGCTAATGGTAAACATGGCCCTAAACCAGTTTTGTTGCTGTTGCCATCAAATACAAAATGACCTTTTGATTTATTTATTTTTTAAATAGTACCTTTTCTCAGTTTAAATATTTAATATGTTTTCAGTAGTCTCTAGTGTTTTTATTTAAATTTTACACACAACAGCCCGCCTTTTTTTGGAACTGGGATTGTAAACACATGCATGGTGGTTCATCTTCTAGATATAATCTATCTTCCATCTCATTTAAAGCAGTCTGTTTTCTCATATTTAATGAAAGACACTTCTTGCAATCTGCACATCGTCTAAGTGGCAACACTAATCTTTAGATAAAGTGGTGATATGGAACTTAAGGAGGCCAATGAAAAAAGACTGCAAATTAACTTCACTTTGATTAATGGGATACTGCAGAGAGTGCGATGCTTGCAAAATAACAGCATAAAACACCACCGTGTAATTGTGAGTGAATCTAACTTAGGATGCAGGATCCACTTGCTTTCATTTAGAGGGTAAACATGTTAGCAGAGTGGTATTTATAATTACATAAAGATATTTCAAATGAATGCTGTGTTTTTGTATCAACACATTTGCGTGTTGTAACAAACAAAAGTTGTAGAAATATCTGCTCTGTCTGCAAATGTGTCATGTATCTCACCTCACTTGTCTTTTCTGGGCTCTTGCTGTGGTTTTGTAGAAAGCGGCAACCATCCTTGGCCAGCCTCTGGACCATCTCCAGTCTGGACATGTCCTCCTTGTCATGCAGGATGCATTTGTTCCCCTGCTGCAGCGCAGGGGACACAGAGAACATGTATCTAAGGCCACAGTCCCACGACATTGCCAGCTAAAAACTACTGGCTTTCTACCAGGAACAACAGCAGAAGTCCTGAACTTGGGCTCACACAACTCTTAAAAATGTGTAAGAGAGAAGAGCCGCTCAAAAATTTGTGTGGGCTATATGTATGAGTTTTGAGTTTTCTGTCATTGCAACAAGAGTAAATTCCAGTCGTTCTACAGCAAACGAAGAGACTTCATCAGTTGGACTTCAGGTATCCGTCTGTGTGGCTGGCAGTACTGAGAGTGAATGACAGAGTCCTCTCCATCCCTCCCAGCCCCGGTGCTTTTCAGCACCGGGGCTGGGAGGGGAGGGAGGGAGTTAGGAACACAGTGGGTTCAGGAAACATCTGGTGAGCCACACAGGCCTAAAAAGGAAGTTTCAAAATCTCCCGAAAGCAGGAGAGAGTTGAGACTCAGGATAGGGCAGGGTACTTCACACTAGAAGGTCAAACTCTTGTTAGGGTGGAGATGTATTACGTGTGAGGCAAACAATACTTAACTGTTTTATTTTCAGGTAGAATGAAGTCACTTAATGGCCTCCACAAGGAGCTCGTAAAGTCAGAGCAAGCAAAAGCCAGCTTTTTGTATGTTATCTATTGCAAATTGTGCATGGATTTAGGCAAGCTCATCAGGCAATTCAAGACATCAAGTGCTGAGAACTTACAAATAGCTTAATTTACTATTCGGTAACAATTTGGAATCTTAGGATTTACTGAATTTCTCAATTAATATTTTGGTGTATAAAAATATATATACTGTAGGACTATAGCATCACAGTTTTTCCAAAACTCAAAAGGTTGATATAAAACTTGCTTTTGTCAGACTAGTTCCCAAAGTTGAGAAGGTGGAGTCAAGGCAAGTTTGAAATTTTTTTCTTGAATAATTAACTTTGATGTTTTATTTTTGGTACTAGTATTTATTTATTTATGGCCAGTTAAGCTTATTAGTCAAATGATTGCTTGGGGCACTACATTTGACTACCTGTACATTTTAATAATGTAATAATACATAATGAAAAAAGAAAAAAAATATATACAGTATGTATAAATATCAAGCAACCCATAGACTGCAAGCATAAAGTGTCCATTTTTATTATAGAGCGCTAATTTGTGCAACTTTCTAATTAAATAATGGCTGTTAGTTGTTCGGGATCTTGCAGAGGGATCAGCGTGACCCTACATGTATTGATCAAGGTAAAACAAGGACATTAATTCTTTATATGGGCAACACTTTATCTATTAGCGTTGTATCTTTTTCCACTCTGTCAGCAGTGTGATGCTTGACTGGGTCCTTGCAAAGCCATTCAACTGTGCTGCGGTCCCAAACTGCTGATACAGCAAATTGCAAAATGAGAAAAGGTTGAGAAAAGAGGTTGAGTCCTATCGTTCCACTGTCTTTTTGTTCTTTTGATATAAGTGATTGGCAAAATACCAGCTGCACTCCTCCTATAGAATATATATTGGACTCATGATAAAATTAAAAAACAACCCCCCTCCAACTTTTACTAAGTAAATTCATTCATTTGACTACATCCTTGGTTTTTACCAGGCTGAACTGTATGCGCCTGTCTTAGAGCATGAGCTTTTGAGATACCATTTCACTATAGGAAGAATGTTCTTCAGCGAGACAAAGCCAGGGGGACAAACCTAGTTTTAATGTGCTACCACTGACCCAGTTTTTCAAGTAAATGAATTGCAAAGTGAAGATGCCTAAAGCCAGACTTGTAAAGGAGCTCTCTGTACTACTAGTGTCTTTAACCAGGGACTGCCATGACAACCATGGGAGGAACTGTACTGTAGAGGCGCGCAGTGCTGCAACAAACTGAGAAAAATGATGAAACTCTATTGAGCTCAATGCAGAGCTTTCCAAAACAATAGCCATTAATGCACAAACAGTCAACAGTTTCACAGTCCGTCACATATTTCAGCTATTAAACAACAGAGTGTAAGAGTGATGAAAGTGTTATTTGTGATTTCTTTATTACTTTTTTTTCACAAGCACATTAAAATTTGTTACTAGACAAATAGGAACCCTGACAGCTTTCAAATTTGCAGGGGAACATGGTGAAGGCCGTAGTTTGACTTCAAAGAGGGAAATTTATGGCAAAGAGCACAGATCCACTGCTATTTTCTGCTCTTCCTTGTTCTCTTTGAGCCCCTTGTCACAATCTGGAATAAAATCAATATTATATCTCACAGTTTGGCAGTTCAAAAATAATGCAATTTAAATTATATTTTAATGGAAATCATAATGATGATGTGCAAAACTTCAGTAGGCATTTATAATTTTTGGTCCTGTTAAGCTGTTAAACTGCATTGCTGCTGTTTCCCCCGTGGAAATGCAGTATACCGAATGGCATTAACTTGTACTTGAAAAAGTACAATACATGAAAGATGCAGAAAGTTCAAATTTGGTCTGAATGTAGAATGTTGCATTGCCAATGTAATTTGGGTGATGGTACATTTTTGTGTGTATTTTCTATTCATTTGCTTATCAGTAAATTAGGGCATTGGCCTTGACTGATACAACCTCAGATTTGGCCTCTAATCAGTTCACGTGCTATCACAATCATAGCCAAAGCTTACATTATATTATTATACGTCACTGGCCACCAACACCTTAGTAATGGCAACTACGGCCTGGTGTGGAATTGATTTGTATGAGGATTTTTTTGTTGTTATTTTTTATTAACCCAATTAATCTGGATACTAAAGATGAAAGACTGTCAGGTAACTGTGGCAGCTGCAGACAATCATAATCTACAGCTGCCACCTCTGTTATTTGGAATCAGTGTACTGGACTTTGTCACTGTCTTTCTAGTGCCTTTTGAAGCATTTTTAATGGAGCTGTCTGCTAGAGGAGTCTTACTTTGAAGTAAAGCTTATCCAAGAATTTTGTGCTTCAGATTTGGTGAGTAAAATTTTAGTATTTTATTGGTGTGTTTGACTAATTAGCAGGTACAATGATCAAGCACAACATTATGACCACATGCCTAATATTGTGTTGGTCCCCCTTTTGCTGACAAAGCAGCCCTGACCCTTCAAGGCATGGATTTCACTAAACCCCTGAAGGTGTGCTATGGTATCTGGCACCAAGATGCTTGCACCAGATCACTTAAGCCCTGTAAGTTGTAAGGTGGGGCCTCCATCGATTGACCTTGTTTGTCCAGCACATCCCACAGTTGTTTGATTGGATTGTGATCTGGGGAACTTGGAGACAACAAGTCAACACCTCAAACTCATTGTTGTGTTCCCAAAAACATTCCTGAACCATTTTTGCTGTGTGGCAAGGTGAATTATCCTACTGAAATAGGCAACAGCCATCAGGGAATACAGTTTCCATGAAAGGGTGTACATGGTCTGCAACAATGATTAGGTAGGTGAAAGTTGTAACATCCAAAAGAAATGGAAGGTCCCAAGGTTTCCAAGCGAAACAGTGCCCAAAGCATTTGTCACAGTCTCGCTCGAGGGCCATGGCAAATACAGAAATAGGAAAGACACCAGTTAAAGCAAATGTTACCAGTTTATTTGTCGAAAAACAATAATGTGAAAACAACAATGCTCCATGAGTTGTAACAATCCATACTTTCACTGTTCCAGTTGTTGGATGAATGGAGGGATGTTGAGTATGCACAGTGTTGCATAGTGTAAAACCTCCCAAACGAGGATAAACCCAACCAAACAAATAACCATGGTGCTGGGTAAATGGAGGTAAAAACCCTTTCTGAGCTGAGACAGCCAGCTCTTAAATGCTCCAGGGAGACTGGCCATGGGCTCCCAGTTGCACTGACTAACCCCACCCACCAGGAACCTGCAAGACAACACAAACAGACAAGAGCAGGCCCTGTCCAAGGCAGAAGGCCCTCACACATCACACTACCGCTGGTGGTTTGCCTTCTTCCCTCACTGCATCTTGGTGCCAGGTAAGCACAGTACACCCGCCTGTACATACATCTCTTCTGCTGACACAAGTACCAGTGGTAAACCATTTTATTGGAAACACATTTTACTTGCATACTGGTAGCAATTATTTCTTGGCTTTCTGTGCGTACTTAGGTACTTCAGATGGTTGCTGTGTAATGTTACCCCTTTAGGATGATTGTCACATCATCATCAATCACTCTTAGGCAACGCTCACAAGTATGTTGATGAGCATTTAATGTGACATTGACCTCTTCTGGTGACCAAAAGCTGTTGCATTTCCAAGTGGCTGCTTAACAGTAGCTTATTTTGCCAGATATGGATTATGCCTAATCCTCCATTAAATACTTTTTCAGTGGAGATCTCCATTATATTTTTCTGTTAGTCTAGGACTATGCCTAATCCAAGAATGAGAAACTGGCTGCAGGTGCACTTGCTTACAAGTTTATGCTACACATCAATATTGTAGTAACATTTTCTACCTACTATATTTTGCAATATACAGTGGTTAACAAATGTATTAGACCACCACCCAAAATGTAAAGTTTATGCCCCAGTTACTCAAAATTAACAGTATTGTTAATTGTCTATTTAATCAAATGCTATTTTTAATGCTAAAATACAATTGTTGTTTTGGCAGAATCCTTTAAGTGCAGCACTTTTATATATTTATTTGTCTTCAGCCCAAAGATCTTCTTCAGTCATCTTTATTGTCATAAATATCCGTCTTAAAAATGACAATGTACAATACAGAAATGTCACAGGAAAATTATACAAATATATTGAGATGTGATGCTTGTTTTATGACAAAAGGTTTAACTTTAATATTATCTCCACTGTACATTGAATGAGATATGAAAACATGCAGTAGCTGAGAGTAATCCCCATGTTGTATTCAGTGGTCTTGCTCTTAGTTGAGGTAAGAAAATGTTTAGTTCTTCAGAACTACAAAAGAATGAAGCAAACTGTAAAACAATGTTGCTAATGGCAGTTATCAACATGTACTTATCACTGATTTCAAACATGTTCCCAAATGAAGATGGGTGCTTTTGGATTTCCATAAAACTATTAATATCACTCTTTATATGGGATGGCAAGAAAGTAATTTTTTATTTTAATTTGTCTAAGTATACAAGCGATTAGAATAAAATATTTGTGATGTTTCTGTTGTAATTCATAATCCAGGATTACATGCATTAAAGAAAGGCAAATGTTTGCTTGATTCATCCACAGAGAAACAAACCAGGGGAAGGAAATGCTTTGTCCTTTCAGCTTTGTCCAATAAAAGGGGCGGTTGCCTTTCATTTGTTTTGTTTTGTTTTTTTCTTCTTTTTTTTTTGACAGTCTTTCAAACAATCTCACATCAAGTTCCCTTTATCTTCCTTTTTGGACATCCTGGAATATTTCCAAGTGGACGGATCAGTAACATCAATGCCACTTGAGAAAGTACAGCTTTGTCTTGTCTTTATTTTTCATGTGTGACTTTCAGGATTTTTTCACAGCAGCTGTTCTGTACTGAGTGATGGTTAGAGTCATCTCTCTGTCCAGTCACCCTCCCATCCAAAAAGCTATGAAGTTAACAGACTTTTTTGAAAGTCTTGCAGTAATTCTGCAGCACTGGCAAAGGCATTTGTTGGTGCTTGAAGTCGTTACCTTTGTGTCCTGTTTTACATTCGGTTAGGACATTTTCCCTAGAGGGGAAATTGCAGCATTTATTGTAGCCACCTCGACGTATGTACATAAAGGGAGAGCTTGTCTCCCACTCTGCTCCACCTGAGTTCTTGTTTGCATCCATGGCACATGGCCCTGCAGTGTGAAAGCAACTGAGGTGGGACTGGCACTTGCTGTGTTGTGCTGAAATGAATGGCTAAGTTAGGAGCAGAGTGTTGCAGTTAGTTTGCTGAAGGATCAAGGAGGGAGACATTCATTTCACTGGTGCAGAGTGGATTCAGTGCTGGTAAGCATCTCATGCCTGGATGTGTAAGCTGCTCCTTATGTGTCGAGGCGGCGTTTTCTCTTGGCTTTATGTGCATACAAGAAGTACATGGTGTGCCCAGTGGTGATGAAGAACACAGAAATTATAACCAGAATGCCAAAGTGTTGTGGCTGCGGAGCAGAGATCACCATAATGAAGTGAAGCAAATCCATCAGGTAATTCATAGAGCTCTGCACCCCATTCACCACTCCTCTCTCTGATTCACAGATGTTCTCCTGCAGAAGCTGAGTCACAGTCAGGTCAAAGGACCAGAGACCTAAAACACAGTAATAGTTGCACTGACCATTATAACAGCTGGTCACTGATTCATAGAGTTTGATTATAATATTATTACTGGATCCTAAAATTGACTTTCAGTAAGTAAACCTAAAATATTATTAAATATTGTAATTTTAGGGTACAGTGGTTCTGACATTGCATACCTGGTACTGTATACCAGCGTTTAACCTATGCATCAATAAAGGTTAAAATGTCAAAAATTCTGTATTTAAATGGAATGAGCAAGACATCTTACAGTCGTCAATAGTAACTTATGGTGGCCTTCCTGTGTAATGGAATTCTTAAAAATTGCCTTGAAATGTGTATTTTTTTGTGATGATTATCAATATCTGCCATTCCAATATATGGGATATGTTTTGAAGTTGACAGTATCACTTGTGTTGTGCATACATTTTTGTGTTAAACTGAATTCAGTAAGCTTTGAATTTTTCTCTACTCACCAATGCGTGCTGTAATGACACCCAAGAATAGTAGAATAATGGAGATGTAAGACTCTGGAGCTGACCCAGAGGGTACATTGTCAAAAAGCACAGTGTTGTTGGTCCAGTGGATGGAAGAGCGGTCAGGGAGAAGTGGCTGATTGCTGCCTCCCATCAGAGGATATGTGTGCTTTTGCCTTTGGCTTATCATCCCACCAAGCTCTGTTGAGGAATTGGAAGTAATGTAGGGCATCAGCAAGCTGAGATCCATGGGGCTGCCAGGTGCAAACACAGAGCACACACACAGCAGCAAGCAGCTCAGGTGGAGGCAGCTTGAGATGATGCCTGTGTTAACCAGGCCATAGGTCTTCCTGAGTCTGGTGAACATCACAGTGCCCATCAACCCTGTGATAGCTGACACACCCATCAGCAGACTAAGGAGAGATCCGCTAATGCCCTGAGTATACGCATAGCCA
Source organism: Bujurquina vittata (assembly GCA_015106715.1). Lineage (NCBI taxonomy): Eukaryota > Metazoa > Chordata > Actinopteri > Cichliformes > Cichlidae > Bujurquina > Bujurquina vittata. The sequence goes on along the minus strand of VUQK01009559.1, from coordinate 33,201 downwards.
GTGGTAATGCAGTCGAACCCCAGCACTGTGGTGTATAGGAAAGCCAGACCCATTCCTGCCAGGAAAACAGGCTGACGATAGTAGGCCCTCCAGCCATCTTTACAGGTGCTCACCAGCCAGCGGAATCTCCGAAAACATAGCGGCAGATCAGTGATTTCCTTCAGGTGCAAGCTTGAGTTGCAGTTGCTTTCTGTCAGAGGCTGAGGTTGTGCAGTGTTGTCTTCTCCTGATGAAAAGCAGGAATGACATCCATCACTTGAGTTCATTTATTCTAAAGGCCTAATCCTCACTCAGATTCTGCACCCACTCTACTCCATGTCACGTTAGCCTCTACATCATTTGTCAAATGTAGTCCATCTACACTAATGTATGTGAGCTACAAATAGAAATCCATACCATGTGGAAGTGGTAGTGCTTTAAACCAGGTCTGAGGCACTACTGCATTGACCCTTTTCTATGTCTATGAAAAAGTCCAATCAAAAGTTCATACCTTGTAACCTTTTCCTCTCTATTCTCTGTAGGTACGCTTGATCAACTGCCACCGATGGTGGTTTGGTTGAAAGAGCAGGGACGATGCGATACACCCGTGACAAGAAGAAGAACTCCACAATTAGAGACACCAAGTTCCAGCCCAGGATGAAGCCACAGCCAACTACATTGGAGGCAAGGGTCATGACCTGTCCCACTGCTAGAGGGGCCAGGATGTTAGTCACCTGATCTATCCGCCTCATGGTTGCATTCATTCCTTTTGTTTGGAACAAACACATAGAGGTTAATATGCGTTCACCATTGAAAAGTAAGCAAAAGTCAGTTAATATCTGATATTTTCTGTAATTCGAGGATTTATCTTCCACGGGCAGTGATTGAAGCCTTTAATAAACATGGAACACAAACCAATATACATTAACTGAGTGAATGTCCTCACCTGCTAGGTGACCTCGGTTGTAGCCTGTGATGACCACAATCCAGTCCCTCTGAATGGCAATGGTCAGTGCTGTGCTTGCAAGGTTTGCCACATCTGCCAGGACTATCACCACCGTATAACAAACCACCTTGTGTGAGTTTTGCGATGCAACATGTTACTATGACAGCACAGAGTAGCCACAAGCTCAGAGGCAGAGACAACAGGGACACGAGATAGAGGGAACAACAACAGCCATGACTTCTCTGTATAGTAATCATAGCAAGTATTGTTTGCAGATTGACAGAAACACAAGCATTATTTCTTAGCAAGTATGCAGTGTCTACTCACAGTAAGCCATCCATCCCAGATCTGCTCAATCCTTTGCTTATATGAGAACACCAACATGAGCACAATGCTACATACTGTCACCGAGATGTTCTGAATGAAAAGAGATGCATGTGCAACTAAAATAGAAGACGGAAAAAACAGTTTCAGACTTTTAGATAAACATGGTGGTGTTTTTTTCTAAAAATGAATACTAGCCATGACAGATAGGAGTCAGTGGCTGTGCCTCGAGTCCTGCTGGTTGAGTCTAATTATCAAATCAGGCATTGATTTACACTTGAGACACCTGGTGAATGGAATTCACCTTCTAGTGGGATAGGATACCAACAAATTTCTGGACCCAAGATTGAAATCCACTGATCTCTATCACTCTTCTTTGATATATATTGCATGTAAGAACTTTCAAATAGGTATGACATTGTTGTGCATACCTTTATTCCTAGGATTGCGATCAACCCAGTCTCCAATCAATGCTCCAAACAGGAGCACTGACCCAGCCACTACCAAGCCAAACACCGCAGTCAACAGCAAGTTACGGCCATACAGTTCAATCAGGAACACAGAGATTGCGAAGTGCCACATGCGGTCACCCTGTGTAACACGAGAGAAAAGTAATCATCGTGTGTTGTGCTGCAATGTTTTTGTCAGTGTGCAGTGACACAGTTTACAGTAAGGAAGACTACCTTGCATTTATTAAGTTTCGAAGTCTTACCTATTGCCTCGCGAATGTTTCTTCAGGAAATGATTCTTACCCACATTGATAATGCTCCACTGACATAGATGAGAAATTTGGGACCCCTGAGGTAGATGAGAGCTGAACCTTACAAGGAAATGAATGAGAACCAAATAAGCAGCTATTCCACAGGCTGCAAAGACACGGCACAAATTCTAGTGGGATTTTAAGTTGAGTTTACCTGGTATAGTCGTGGCTTCTTTAGTTCTTGCATCCCTGATGTCGTCAGACTCAAACTCAACCACAACCCCACCACACTGGGAAGCATCTGCCCGCTGCGACATTTCCTAGAGAAGAATTGTCAAACTTTTCACACACTTCTACTGTTGTTGATGCCACAGTGTGTCATAGACTGGTGATAATAGTTTAAATTAGATGATCAGAAATACACTTGATTTTTTTTCCCCTGCTTGCTCTTGATGACTACAAAATGTCTAGATCACTTGTACGATTACTGTTTATTTACTTACTGACATCCTTGAAATCAAATCTAGAATAGCACAGAAATGAATGAGTGGCATTTTGTAAACAGCTGACCAGACACTGCATTTTTTTTCTCACCTTCAACTTACTTCAACAGCACGTCCTTTTGAACTCAATAAACTGCAGTAATCAGTCACATCAGATTTTTTGTCCCCCGAAAATACAAGAACCATACATAATGGCTAACATTGGTAGGGCCAGATTGTGAAGCAGAGAAGAAAGGAGGAAAAAAAGTATATCGCTGTCAGTGTGTAACAATATATGACAATACTTGAAATAGCATTATTGTGTTACCTTGCATAGCTCTATTAATACAGTCATAAGGCAGCAATAATCAAAGCTTTAAAAAGTCTGTGGAGGCTCAGTTGTCACCTTTTGTTTTGTTGTTGCACTCAGTCCTTGCTGTTGTTCCTCTACGATGAGTCTTGTGCCATGTATCCTACATTGGGATGCTAGTCTTTCCTGAGAGCTGGAATTCAAGCTGTAGTAGTTTGAAAGGCTTAATAACATCACGGTGTTCAAGTGCACCATTGTATGAAAGTGCCAGAAAAGCAGAACAGGCAGAGAGGCAACAAAGGCAGCCAGCATATTCCAAAGCACGTGACACTGTGGGGACAATGTCACCGTCCACCCACACCACAAAAAGGTAACTGTGTATAACTCAAAATACACACACACACACATGAACATGACTAGTGAGCACATGCATGTGCCTTCACTCACAGGCTCTACTAGTCTCATTCACCCACATGCACTGTTGGCATGCAGAAAGTTACATAAAGGGCACATCGTGCAACACTACATCACTCTTAACATGTGCACGTAACCAGGACTATAAAGTAGATAATCATGTAGCAAAAGCTGGGTTGGGCAGATATGAATGTGATTTACAAGCTAATATTTATATTTAATAAATGACACGACACAAAAATCAGCTCAGGTGATGTTGCTTACACACGTTTTTACTGAAAATCGTTGCAATCTGTTTTTTGTTTTTTTAATGAATATTTTGCTTATCACAAACTACACAAGTTATCCATCATGCGCCATTTATTCCTTTCCAAACGTGAGCACAGGAAATGAAATGTTGTCTTCCTTTAATCGAATAATAACACAAAAGTGATTTTCAGTTCCAGCTCTTGGTGATCTGTATTCACGGCGATATTGTCCTGCATTGATTTGATCCGGTTGCATCTCTCTCACTGGCACAAACAAATGCGTTTGTTTTAAAATTACAATTTTCAATACATTAAGAATGTTGTAATTTTAATATTAGGTATAAAAAGCATAGAATACCACACCTTTATAAAGGAAGAAAAAAGGTCAAAATGATAAGTTAAAATATTTTGCTTGCCTTTTTTGTTGTTGTTTCTGCATAAACATACAGAATAATTGTAATAAATACCACACGTCATTCTGGCCATCAATCAAATTACGCAGGTCACGATATCTCGTTACAACTCCCAATGGCAATATTCATTTGCATATGGATTTTGATTGTGCCTGTTCACAGAGTAATTCTTCAGGAAGCTCATGAATTTGTAGAAAGCCATAAGAGGAATGAAGACTACAGGAAGGACTGATAAGAGCAAACAGATAGAAAAAGCCCATTCAGGATAGTGCAGGACATTTGCAACCCTGTGACGGTAGCAGAGTGGAAAGTCTGTCTTTGTTCCAGATTTGATAAATTTGTCACAATGTCATGTTAAAAAAACAAACCAAAACAAAATTACAAAATCCAAGTTCCATGCATCATATGTTGGTCGTTTCTCAGCTACGGTCAGAACACACCAGAGACTTGAAAGGGCTGATAAAGCGCCCCGTTGCCTGCCAGTAAATGTTAGGTCTTTGAACTGGCATCCATTCTATGTGGAGATTAAACCTGTGAACAAATAGAAACATTTGTCCTTTTAAATTCACTGTTTAACATAAGTATAAACATGACATGAATTACAATATTACCTGTTTATTCCATAGATGTAAGCTACAGCGATGAGCTCAAATAAATCTATGATGAGCACAAATCCTACATAGCTGCTAAAAGTTTTCAGCCATTAGTTTCCAGACCCCAAAGCAAAGAAGATGAGACAGAATAACCCTGTGAGCAAAATAACAGACATAAGAAATGGGTTTATACCCTAAAATCACTAATACAGAAACCTTTAGAAAAAACATTCGTGTTTTTTCAAAGTAATGCATGTGTTTTGAAACAAAGATGTGATTTTTACATACATGAATCTTGAACACGTGTGTCCAAATTACAATTATGTTTATAAAGACACATATCTTGCACCTAATTTTATCATTTTTATTTTTGTTTTAATGTCATAACACAGTACAAGCTAGTTATCTCAGTGCCACGATTGTAATTACTGCATGAGGTTGTTCAATCTACCTGTGAAAGCTTCCTTAGGAATCCAGGGTGGGACTATCTGTAAGTCCAGCAGAGGAGTAAGGACGCCCTCTAGATTTCCAAATATAGAAGACAGGCCAAGACAAAAGAGCATGACAAAAAAGAGGACTGCCCATACCAGTGAGGCTGGCATTTCAATCACTGCCTCAATGGACAAAGTAAATGCCAGTCCAGCTCCTGAAGCACTCTAAACGTATGTTATGATGTATGATAACAAATGCAGTTTAAATAAAACTGTTAAATTAAACTTTATAGTAGCAGTCGTACTACACCTGTTCAAGCAGACTCTATAGATTGCAGACTTTGAGACTGAGGCTTTTAGCTTCCAAGGCATCAGTCTTTAACCACTTGTAATAGTTGTAATAGTTTTCAAAAGTTATGTTGTCATCTTTGATGTTAATGGATTTGTCAGTGTTAATATGCTCCTGATATCAGCAAAACAACCCCTCCCCCCACTTATGATTCATATGATATCATAAAAGCTTGCTTTAATATCAGATGTATGTAACATATGTTTGTATCAATCACTGATTCTAACTGGAAATCAGAGCACAAAGTGCAGTCAAAAAGCACATGTAATGCAATTCCCTTTATATTCCAGTCTAATACAAAACCATGTAGATAACAGTACTGTATGTGCCAGATTTAATCTGAGACGGTTGTTGCATCACTACAGTTACTGACACCACGTACCTTTACTATATAGCTTGATGTCAGAATCCCAGAGTCAGCATCTCCTCCGATTTATAATCACATTATACCTAACCTCCACTTAAAGATCAACTGAGGTGAACTTGCACTAAGAAAAGTTGGTCATAATTTGCTGGGGGCTTTTTCAAAAATTAGACTAAATTCAAACTTGCTTTACAAATATATAATGTGAAAGTTTGACTCAAAATTAAAGGAAAGTTATAGAGGAATCTTATCTTAGGGCCCAGCTGTTCACCACTTTGCAGGGAGCCCATCTTTCAGTTCAGATATTCTTCCTCATCACTAATAATCTATACCATCTTCCTAAAAGAAAACATATGCCACAGTATTATCAAGCTATAAATGGCACCACAGAACAGCTGCTGCGTTTCCAGGCAGAGAAAAGAAAGCGAGAGAAGTTCACTCAGAGATGGAGAAAGATACAAGAAAGAGGAGAGGAAGCGGAGAGGTTAGATTTAAAGGTAAGAACTGCTCAGTCACATCTAATAAACTGGAAATTTAAAGCTTACATTTTAACCCCTTAAAATCCGAACTTAGATCTGTACATGATGTGAAGTTGGTGTTCTTCTATATTGTGAAACGTGCTGCAGACTAACCTTGTGTTATTCAAAACACTGCAGTTTAGTCCAGGATAAACAGGTTAGCATGCTGTACTGTGGTGAAATTACTGTACAGCAACACTCTGTGTTGGACTGGTGCACAGCAGCTGTGGTGTTCATGCTCAGAGTTAAAGGTTACATCAAGTGTAGCAGTGATTAGTTTGAATTTAAGCCAATAGAATTGAAGTTATTGTGAGCTGGGATTCTTTTTCTAAGCTGAGGCATTATCTTAGGTTTCCCCCACCTGTTGAATCCCACTGTAATCTGTGACTGTACTCATTTTTCCTGTTCAGGTGAGACAGTCACCCTCTACAACGCAGGTAACCGCAAACGGAGTTTTAAAAAAATCTTCTTGTTCTCCACTCATCTTCTACATAACAACGTTCAAGCTGATTGCATTCATTAGAATTAGAATGTAGATTGAAATAAAGTTTGTTTTCTCGTGTAATAATGTTTTACTATTACATTAATATAGCACACAGTTCAGTTAGCTCTACACAAAAATAGCTGGTGGAAACACCCTCCAAAGGGTTTTGGAGGGTTTCTTACTTTGCGTAGATTTTAGAGCCTGTACTTTCACTTTTACTTGAGTAAAGAAGTTGAATCAGTACTTCAACTTTTACTAGAGTATTTTTTAACACAAGCATCTGTACTTCTACTTAAGTGCAGGATGTCAGTACTTTTGCCACCTCTGTTATTTAGACTAAAAAACTATCCAAGAAGTTTATCCTTTTGTTTAGATTCATGTTTTATTTTTATGTTAGGGCTAATTAGTAACCTCTTGTTGTCCACATAGGATTTTTTTAACCTGCATACAGCTGGAACTCGAGATTTAGAGTCAGATTTACTAACAGTACAGAGCAAAACTTAATTACCAGTTTTTAAAAAAGGGAGAATGAGAGAAGCAATGACAAGCTGGCAACTGAAAGGCACAGAGAGGGTTTTTTTTGTGGCTGGCTGTATTAAAAGAAAATGTAATTTACTAAGGTTTGTGGGGAACAATTTACAGCAAAATGTATTACAATTTAACACTAAAATTGCAAAGTAGTGAATTAAGAGTCTATGCCAAATGATTTCAATGATTTGACCAGTGTGAGGATTCTATTCTTCTTCTTCTGTACATTTGAGAACATGTTGGGATCTTAAACCTTGAAACACGATTTGTAATCAACAAATGTGAACCGAGAAGCCCAAGAAGTGTAGCATAACTTGGCATTTTATAATACAGTGTTATGTGCATGTTGCAATCATTCTGACAGTCTCTAGTATCTGATTTTTTTTTAATCTGATCTGGTCTACTGTACTGTATGTCCTATTTAATAGATTTTAAAGGATATAAAAATTAGTAGTTTTGGAACATCGATTATAGGGCTTGGAGAAAGAGTCCACTGTTCCACTGGGTCTGCACTGGATTAAATGTTACCACTAGTCAAACTGTGAAAGCGTCACTTGCCTCCGCCGTGACTTTGACATAGATAGTGGAAGCGCCAGACATTTCCAAGACCCACACAACCCCCCCAAGGTCAGCATGTACCAGAACTTGTATGTTTTCAAGTCAGTCTCCAGCCTCTTCCACCTCCAGCTCGTCCTGCTGCAGATAGGGGTCAATATCCTGTCCTTCAGGCCCGGGTCAGTTTTTCCTTCTTTATCTGTCAAACACTGCAGTATTGTACTGATACAGTAGTTCACTCTTCAGTGCTGGAATGTAAATTGTGGCTCACACTGTGAGATAATGTGAACTGGATGTCTGTGATAGACTGACTGGGCTGTGTTGTCAGACAGCATCAGCTGGAGGTGTACTGCTTTTGAGGAACACACGTGACATAATGTGACAGTTTACTGCTGTATCCTCTGATGGGGAAAGGTCGATGCACACTAGTCACTGCTCTTGTGAGACTCACTCAAAAACTTCAAAGGGTTGATGTTAATCCAACTCTCCAAGGAGTTAAAAATTACCACTGGCCTACTCGGAATGGAGCTCATCGCATTACACTTGACTCCAGTGGTGCAATTACATTTATGGTTGTAGCTCAATTCTGTGGGATACTTTTTTTGAAAAAGAAAATGTTGATGGAAAACCAGTAAATGGCAAGTGCAACTTCATTTGGAAAGCTGTGAAAATACAAGACACACCAAACATTTAATTTAACGCCTTTACAGTAGCCGACCAAGAAGTCAAATTGTAACCTATTAACTTGTTTTAATGTCTGTTTTCTCAGTGTCCTTTCCCACTGACCTTCTGGAGAAGTTTTGCTTTCCTTCAAAGCTCATGAATCATGTATATATGACAGGCCCAACATTTGTAATGTAGCCTGGGTAATTGAGTATTAGTGACAGTGAATAAAACGAGGAATTGCATTGCAGCATTGCAGCTGTTCCATTGTTTGACTCCAAATACACAATTAATATATATATATATTTTTAAAAAGCACTTAGTAGCCCTTGGTTTCTCAGTCACATCCACGCCTTGCTTGTCACATCTGGTTTTAGAACAAGAAGCCAGTGATGGAAACAATCAGCCTGAGGCTTCACAACAGGACTTCACTGACCAAAAATTAAACAAGGTCACAGACATGCACTGCAACCAAACCATAGACTGTATTTAAATGATGGACCTTACCCGCTGGCTTGTGAAGCCTCATTTTGAAACCTCAGCATGAGCATTTTGGCCACAACCAGGTTGGATTTTTGGACCAGAAATCATCTATTTAGCATTTACTGGATGAGTGCATTACACAGACAACACTTTTCACTGCTAATTTGTGCTACGTGCAACTGTTTTAGAAACTGATCACTGGGGTGTTAGTTGCTAGTTTGAAAAGATAGATATCCATTGTCCCACCTGGAAATACAACCCCAAATTTTTAAGAATGGTGCAGCCCCTCAATTCATCTACTGTATGAAACCATCTGTTTTAATCCTGCACTTTTAAGATCACTCTCCATTTAAGCCAACTTTTGATTGGCTGCCACTTGGAAACAGAAGATTTTAATAGCAGTTGAGTAGTGCTGCTTAGTTTTTAAACGACTATGTCTTTCACATTAAACGGACAACAATTTAAAGTTTATCTGTAAAACCTCGGGCCCCTAGCATTCATGTGGATGGCACCTATTTAAACGAAAGCCCTCCTCAGTAGCAGCAGCATCCTCCACCACAGATGCACCACAAATACTGCTTAGGAACAATTTGAGGAACATTAAAAACCCAGTGCACTGACTAGGCCTCTAAACTTCCCAAGATCCCTGTCTGAACAGGCATCATGGGAGTGCCCGGAACAAGCCCAAACCACAGAGCTACAGTAGTAGCAGAACTTTGCCTTCTTGTCTTTCTTGCAAAAAGCCTTGAAGGCTTGCTTCATGTACCTCTGAAGGCCCCACCCAACAACCCGTACCACCCAAGGATGTGCTGCCAACATGCCAGTGTGTCAAGACAGCTCCAGAGGCCCTGTGGCCACGCAGTAACAGGTCAAAACTGCTTTAGACTCAGGCGGGATCTACCCAGTATTAGACAGCTGGTTGTAGTGATGGTTGTAATGATTCTCATGAATTTGTTACCTATTTGTGAACTGTTGTAACCACTCTCACGGAGCGTCAATAACCAGTATAAGCATATATGGATTAAAAATCAGTAATATAGAAATATGCCTCACGGTGTATTTGTAGACAGCTTCTAGATTAAAAAAAATACTGTTATTAACTGCTTGTTATGCATGCCCTGTGATTTTCAGCTCGGTGTCTACTGTAGCTCTACTGTGTGTGTGTGTGTGTGTGTGTGTGTGTGTGATTTTTTAATATTAAGTTGTAAGCATCAGCATCAGCTTTGCCTATTTTTCGTTTTTCCCACTGGAGGCCGCCATTGCGCGTGTAATCCGAGCTTCGCCATGCGGACTGAGATCTGGCTGCCGCGTCCCTTCGCAGGGTTTATGCATGAGGAGGGAGCCGCTTCTCATAGACCAGGCGCCAAGTGTAGCAGTGCCGTCCGCAGTCTGCCTCAGCACCTCAACCGCCCGCAATGCCCTTGGACACTGGCTATCCGCTCGATCCCACCACGCACTGACTAACCTTGGCATCAGCAAGTAACTACGGATCTCTACTTTTGGACTTTTACGCACCCTGTCCTGACACATCTGCGCTGGGTGAAACAAATGGGGAAGGTCCAAGGATAACAGGGTGCAGGATTTTGCTACTGCAGAAGACCTGCCGGTAGTTCGCTGCACGGAGAGGGGGGGCTGGCTGCGCGTCTGTCAGAGACTTGTAGTGCCCCATCCACATTTTGATGATCGAAACCCGCCTTGCATGGATACATCATGGCTACATTTATATGTAGGGTGCAGTTCTTAGATGATACTGATCCATTTAACAGCACCAATTTCCCCGAGCCCACCAGACCGCCTGTATACACCTTCAGGGAAGATATTCCTCTGATAAATCAGCTTGCTGGAGTCCACAGGCTGCTCAAAGCCCCACACAAGGTATGCAGTACCTCTCGATTTTGTTTTTGCGCACGATTCTTTAAGTGTACGAGTTAAAATTTAACACCCACACCTACAGTAATAATTAGCTTGACCAGGTGGATTGGGTTGCTACCAAACAAAACTAATCGACCAATGACCGAGCGTCTTAATACGCACTTTGTTGGTAGGGGATGCTGATGGGGCGTCAGCGTGCATTCGTGTAGTTATTGCATGCGCATTCTCAGTGTGACAGTCCTGTGATAGATGAGATGACTGTGTATTGGAGTGGACTAGATACCCATTATTTGGGGATGGGGGAGGGGGCGCCATCAGGTAATGTTTACATCAACCGCAAGGGCAATTACCTACCTGTACAATGCCAAGACTTTAGGTGATCGTTCGAAAAAGTTGCATACTATTTGCCGCTGGCAAGAGAGGAGACGCAAACAAATACGGAAAAAGACATTTGTGGTTGCACTCGCAATGATTGTTTGACTTCGCTTGAAAATCTAACCTCAAAGGGGGGGGGGGTATTTGTGGGAAAAGGAGACCTACTTAGAGTGTCACGAGTGGGCAGGCTTGAAGCTCGTGGAAAGTAGGCTGGATCAAATACTGCTCAGTTGGTCAGTTCCTGATGGATGACAAAGGGTAATTTCCCCACTTGGCTTGATTGGATGTGTGGTTTTAAATAGCCAAAAATTATTTCTTTGTATTTTGACACTTTAGTCTGAAGTAGATTAAATTTTGCCGTATCTCAATTTTTAGGCTCTATTACAAAGTTTTTGAGGAGGTGAAGCAGTGTACATTCTTTTGGTTGCAAACAATGACCTTCCCACGATCCAAAATGTTGGAGACAATTGGTGACAAAAGTATATCTGAAGCCCATTTTCTCTCCCCCCCCCCCCTTTTTTTGGAGGCCTCCAAAAGTTATGTCCTAACAAAATTTCTGCCTCTTGATTAGATTCTGTGAAGCCCCCATCTAATGACCTTCAAATTTATACAAATCACAGAGACCATAGCATCTGAGGTTGAGTCTTTTTTTTTTATTGAGCATTCATCTTAGTCTGGGCAGAAAGTTGCATAAACGGGGAGTTAATTTGGGTCTTTATTCATTCTGTCAGATCAGTGGTTCTCCATCTAGTTTGAGTCAGGCTGGTAAGATAAGTCATGGGAGACTCAGGATGCTGTGGATCACCACAAACCAGGCTCTCATTCCTACTCAGTCTGACCAGCAGCATGGCATGGGGATGCTTTCCACTGAAATGGAAGTGGGCAAAATTAAAAACACAAACAAGGAGCTGATGTACTTTGCACCGTCTCAGTTTAGCTGTAGGCCGGCTGCACCACATGGCAGACAGAGAAGGAGTACCTGTGGTTGGCTGTGCAGTGCCTGGTTAGTGAAATTTGGTCACATGGGCATCGGTGGTTAGCCATAACTTGAGGGAGAAGTTCTTGTGCTTCTCATAACCAAAAACAGGTGGATGACGCGACTGTGTCACCAAGCAGTTCTCTGATTCACACCCTCAGAAGTTTGAAAAAGAGATTTAAGTATGACCTTGTAAATAAAGCAGGGTTGTCTTGTCTCTGCAGCGCAGGTGATTCTGTTATAAATAGTAGACTGCTAACACATGGTGCAGGTCAAAACAGCTGACACAGACCATTTCTGAGATGTTGCTGTCATTTTTAGTGTGCATTCACTGTTGCGTGTGCTGGCCTGCATTATACATGGGATGACAACTTGGAAAAGCAGCTGGACAGAGTCAGTTTTTATACTTCAGAGCGGCTACCAGGCTTTATTTGATTATAAAAACAAGTCACACCTTAAATAATTGTTGCCTAGCTCTGCCAGGGCAGGTGACTCGTTTAAGTTTATTTTCAAATATCTTTTGGAAAAGGCCATGTCTAAAGTAATGTGCAGCACAATTTACACTACAACACAGTGTAATATAGTGTGCAGTACCCTTTATTCTAAAGGGTTCAGTAGTAACTGAAGACCATTTTGTGCAATGTGAATCTTATCTGATATCTGCTGTGTTGATTTGGTAGAGTGGAGTAAGGGCTTGTTCCCACCTCGCTCAGACATTTGGTTTTCTAATGAATAATGCATTTTCCTCGCCAGATGA
>VUQK01009559.1:9911-20417 GCA_015106715.1 Bujurquina vittata | reverse complement strand
GCATTTTCCTCGCCAGATGACAGAGTAGGAATGCTCTTCAGTTATTCCAAATATTCAGTTTTTCAGAGCAAAATGATCCTTTATTACTCCTTCATTTACTTTCTTCTCTGTCAGTGTTTTGTAGTTTGGGGTTTTGTGGCCCCGAGGCCTTGCATCAGTTTATAAAAACAGAATTTAAGCGAGGTCTCAAAGAATGGACTCTCACTTTACCAATTTCAGTCTGTGGGACAGTTGTTTTTCTGCATTTTTTTTCTCCCATAATGAGAAGTTATGTTAAATGCTGCAAAATGTAGGTTCCTCCTCTGAATTCTTTTACACATTGTCATGCAGATTTGAGGTTCTCTTAATTTGGAGTGTTGTCTCAGCTCCTTTCAGAGGAATACATCCAAGGAAAAAGTTGCCTTGGGCTTGACAGAAAATTAAGGTGGTTACTCGTTCATGCATCAGGTGGAATGCGTTTTAAATGACTTGCCTTCACAGAAATATCACAAATAGCATCTCCACTTTTATCAAACAAATATGAAGCTTTTAAAGTGGCCAGATTTTAATCCTCGTATTTGATTTATAGTCCACTGCAGTTGCTAAATAGACATCTATATTGTTTCCATTTATTTTCCTGCTGAAGTCAACAGCAGCCCCTAAAACTGTAGGATAAAAAAGTGTAGAAATTTGGCACAAGTGCCCTTTTTGCACATTGAGCACCGGCTGATAAAGGTTGCAGGCCTAGTAAACTATATGCTTAGTTTTTTTCAGGGCTCATTCAAAAACGTTAGCAAACAGGAAATGAGGGTATATGTCAGAAACAAAAAGTTTGGTAGCATCGTTTTACCATTCGCCAGCATGGCAACAACCAAAAAAATGTGTTTTGTCTCCAAACTGATGATGTGTTTGCCTTAAATCAATAATTCATGTGCTGCCACCGCTTTTTTGTCTGAATAAATAATAAAAGGAAGAACTTTCTTCCTGTCCTGTCAGTGCTTGCAGCCACACTTTTAACATGATGAGATCAAACTGGAGACTATGACCCGCTGAACTGGTTGGCCCCCCTCATCGCTGCTTACAGCTAGGTTTCCAAATGTCTTTCCCATCTGGAATATAAAGAAATTTGGAGTGAGATAGCAGTTTTAATTTTGAAATTGCATGGTGTTTATTTTTAGTTCTTTCTGCCTTAACTGCCTTCCTGGTCAGTGGACCACAGTATGGTGGTTGAAGGGAGAGGCCAGACCTCAGTGTGTGTGAGCAGAGAGCTTGTGGTTGCTTCTCTGGACTTGGCCATCACAGGGCCACTGTGGGTTCAAGCCCTGGGCAGGGGACAGCTAAAGAAGCCTCTGCTTCTGGTAATCTGGTAACACTTATTCCTGGATTAAGGGACATTTAAGTGCATCACCCTGGCCTGGTTATACATTTTAATTCCTGTGAAGTAATCCACATTGATTATATAAAAAGCACCTAAAGTGACACTACTGTAGTTAGAGGATAGATTTGTGGATATATGGATGGAAAGATGGATGTGCAGATGGGGATTAGTTAATGGCAAACTTGTGTAAATCACTGTGGATTTTTTGCCTGTGTTGCTTTTGGTCTGTAAGTCAAAACCCTGTGTGGGGAACTGCATTTCTTGGTTCCACAGTTGGCTAATTATTGGTTACAGCTGCAGATTCAGCCCAGTGTTTTGTGTAGTTCAGGTTGTGATACAGAGCGAAGCTGAGTCCAAATATTTTGTTTGGCCTTGTTATCTAATCCATGAATTTGAGTATCTAAAGTATCATTTAAAGTATACTATATACAATATAGAATAGCAAAAATAATTAACTTACTGGTAATAATGTTTTTTTTTTATTAGAATTTGGTGGCTTTTGGAAAATACTGATCACAATTATATAAATGGTTGTGGTCAGTTAAACTGGTAAGACACAGGTGCAATGCATCACCTCAGTGATTACCTCCAAAGACACAATCAAATGAAAGCAGGCAAAGGAATGAATAGGTCGTTGGTTAGTGCTGTCGCTCAGTGAAGTTTACATGTTGTCACCCTCTTAAAATAATGGCCTAAGTCATTTTTTTCAGGTTTTTCAGGAAAGACAAAAACAAATAAAACTTTTGTTAAAAAAATGACTTGACGATGTTATCCTTGTGCCTGTGTTAGTTCTGTCCAGGTACTCTGGCTTCCTCTCACAGTCCAAAGACATACATGTTGGGTTAATGTAAATGGTTGTCAAACATTAGGGAGACCATATTTGGATAAATAAAGCTGAAAATCAATAAAATGTGTTTTTTCTGGGCCCAGCCACTGGTCACTGCATACAGTATGATTTAATGCATTTTCTCTTTCATGCTACATTTCATATTACTATCCCACGCTTTATTTTCAAAGGCATGTCAGTTCATAGGCTTAAAAAAATTGTGGGCCTAACTCGGGCCCCTATGCATGGATTTCCTGTCAAGCCAGAATCTGTCCTGTAATCTGGAGAATCGCTTGTTTCCCTCTGCTGACTATGAGCAGTATAGATGGTGTTGTTTTCATTCATCTGTGTTTTTCTATCACAGCTTGCCTCATCTGAAGAACATCAGCAAACAAGCCTAGCAAATGTCTGGGAAACTGCAGGATCTCCTCAGCTGTTTACTGCAAGAACGATAGGCTTCGCCTCATCCCCCCAATGTCCCATTTAAAAGATGATGTTCGGCTCTGTTTCTACATCTTTTCTATTAGCAATAATCGTTTGGTTTGGGCAGCAAACAAGACAGTTCTGAGCCAGGGAGTGAGTTGGAGAGAGAGCGAAAGTTATCCTAACCAACCACATGTTTTGTTTCAGCTCTCAAATACGACACAGTCCTTGAATGCTGTAGTGCAGTAATGCAGAGTGGCTGAACAGATCAAAGCCATAATGTCTTTCCCAGTGTTGTTCCTTCACGTTTAATTAAGTTACTGTCATATGTGGAAGGATATTGAACTGCATCAGACCCAGCAATAGCTGGTCCCATTTAAAAGACACATGGTTTTGCGTGTTAAACTTATGTTTACATGTGTTGTGCATTTGGACACAAATTCTTGCAGGCCGCCTATGTAAATTGTATTTATGGAAGTGTAGCCTTTTGTTGCTTTACAAATCCTGAGGACTCACAAAAAAAGGAGTGCAGCATATTTATATAATACATTGTTGGTTTAGACACTCTGATTGTTGATGGTGCAGA
This sequence comes from Bujurquina vittata, assembly GCA_015106715.1. NCBI lineage: Eukaryota > Metazoa > Chordata > Actinopteri > Cichliformes > Cichlidae > Bujurquina > Bujurquina vittata. The sequence continues at coordinate 17,225 of VUQK01009559.1, read as the reverse complement.
GCAGTGCCACTCTCTGTGCTTCAAGTCATACATTTGCCCTCCCGTAATAGTATTTGTTTTCCTTTCCTCTGCTTCACCGTTGGAGCTGCTGTCCTGCGGAGCTGACAGACTCTGAATATAAATAGGTTAATATCTCCAATTTAGAGGTCAACCAGACAAGTGAACAGTCACTCTCATTCTTCATCTCCTTGACCACAGTCAGGCGATGACAACCATTCAAGACCAGACAAATCATACCTCCTCCGCAAAATCATCATGTGCGATGATAGTTTATCAGACAGGAGCGCAGCAAGATAAGAGGCACCAGACTGCCAAGCTCACTCAAATCTGCATGACTTCTCTGCAACCTTGCGCAGTTTTTCACTGTAGAGCGCTGACGGGAACTGATAAAAGAGCCTTCTGTGGTTCATAGGAGAACAGGCATAAACCTAAAATATGCTACACATTTGTCCATGGAACCATCAAAACAACAACGTTTTTAAATTATTTAAAGAAAGTTTCTTGTCTTACCACATTGTAATTTGTATGTAGTCATAAAGTTTTGTGTGCCTGCATAATGTGCACGAAACCTCTGCAGCAGAGGTTTAGTCTCTCTCTGGATGTCGGTGCTATTTTTTTTAGCTGACATGTGGTTTATGATGTGTGTCATTCAATGCAGACGCAAACAGCTTACCACTTTCAGATGCTCATAAATATCTCTTAACACAGCATTCTTAATACATGCTAACTGTGCCTTTTTTTCCCTGTGTAGCCTGATGACTGTGCCCTTCAGCTGTCCCATAATGGAAGCTACTTGGATCTGGAATCTACCCTGGCAGAACAGCGAGATGAACTGGAGGGATTTCAGGAGGATGGAGGGTAAGATAATAATCACCTCCATTCTCTACACTGTACCAAATTTAAAAAGGCTGAAAAAAAACTACAAGCTGCCTTAAATACTTGGCCATAATATTCCTTGCACTTCAAAAGGTGCTGCTCAGACTGATGCCAGAGCCACTTGGGCTGAAAACTAAAGTGGGACTGGCACGGTCTAGCAGGTGGATGCAGTAATGCACGATGCTTGCCAGATTTTGATTGTCCAGGAATAGATTGTTGCTGTGGTTAAATTAGCTGCTGTGCAGTACAAATAACAATGTTTTTTTTAAGAGTTTTTTTTAAGAGTGAGTGACTTAAAAGCTTTTGATTACAACAGTCTGGCTTCTAAAACACTTCTTTGACAGTCAGACATATTTTAGCACAATATGGTTACTGTGTAGTGAGATAAGGTCCTCAAGAAAAGCTCGAGGCAAGATAAAAGGGAAAAGATGCAGAATTTAACCCTTTGGCACTGGGAATGTATATTAATATACTGCTTATTATATTTTTCTCTCTTACTTTAATACAATTAAAGTGATTTGACTAATGATACCTTTTTGGATCTAGAATGAATGATCCCTTTTCTGGACCTCAGCATGTTGAACTCTTCCTGCCCCTCTTAGAAGAACTGAGGGGGAAAGTCTTTACCCCACCTGAGGGTCTCTCAGGATAAGGACACACCGGTTTTCCACATATAGGCATCATGTCACTAAAGCCACTAAAAATGATTGTATTTGTTCTAGTTTTTAAATACATGGCAGGAGAAGCAGATTTTATAAAGTCAGTTGTTTTTGTCATGTCAGTGGTGATCCTGCTGGCCTGTTTTTAATAGACAAAAAACCTTGGAGTTTCCATCAAATTCATATGAGTGGCAGCAATGATGTAATCATAACCACTTGTGTTCTAGACACGTCTCATGAGTAATCACCCACATCTCTGTGTTACTTTACTTTCATTCTCATTTCGAGAACTGGGTTAACTACACTTATGGGGACCCTCCAGTAGTATAACTCTGATCTAATGATTTAGCTGTATTGTTTTCCTGTAATATGTAGCCAGATATTGCTTTGGCTTCCCATAACTCCTGGAATTGGATGAATAAAAGGTTCACACTTAGTGTTAGGTTAATTTCTGGTTCATACATTTTCTTTGGACATTTTCTTTATTGGCTCCATACATTTTTTTTCATGTACTGTGCAGTATGTTGCTATATCCTTCATGTACTGCCCGCTTCAGATGATCACAAACCAAAGGTTGGCATGAACGTTCCCGGTCAGCTGGACCACAAACATGTATGGATTTATTTGTCTAACTTAAAATTCATAAGCTGCTCTCTGGCTTGGTGTTTCTGTTGGAAGTTGGGAGTGCTGGCCTTTCCCAGTTCCAGCTGAAATTGTTAGGAGCTTATTGGAGGCTATTAAGAGCTGTGAGGTTAAAGTGGTCCACTTCTTCTCTCGTCAAAGACTGAGCCTGCCTGGGTCGGTGTTGTGCCAGCTGGCACAGGCTGGTATGGATGTGTGTCATTAAACCCACACAGCGTTGTCTGAGGAGGCTGGGGGGGTGAAGGTGGTTAGCCAATTATTTTGTAAAAATAGGGCAGTGCTGCTCATTGGGTTTTTATGGTGCTGATGGGTTCAGAATCCCCCCCCCACTGCTCAGTGTTGTTGATTTGATGATTATTGAGCTAATAAAAGGTTTGATGAGGGATTTCACCTTTACTTGTTCCATTTTGTTTTTGTTTTCGCTCTCTTTTTACTGCCTATGATCTGTCAGCAGCAGTCACAACAGCAAAGCATTTAACCTACAGGAAAAAAAAAAGCTGACTTGCCAGACAAAACCGACGGGCTGTTTTTTACTTTCTGGGTTTTCCAAGTTTATCTCAAAATAAACCTCCTGCAAAAACTTCAGCTGACAAGCGAAAATGATGCTTTCATCATGCCTTCACTATTTTAGCTTTAAGTTAGGTCACCTACCACTGGAAAGGGAGTCGCGCGATGCTTCTTAACTCCCCTGATTATTGGCAATTGAATTCATCTGTAATTGAAATTAATGGCAGGTTACATTCCTAAGGCGCCTGTGTCATACCTAGTGTCTTTGCAATCAGATTAAAGTATGATCCTCTGACAGAGTGCTGCGAGAGCCAGGAGATATCCATGTCAGGGGAGCTTAAGGGCCATAATCACTTCCACACCACGTTATGTAGCTCAGCTATACAAGACTGTGACTCGCAAATCCCCTGTCCCATCACTGATACCACCCCACGTCTGGTTAAAAACTGACCATGTAGCCCAGACGTGAGATATATTCACAGTTCCTGGTAGTCTGTGTGTGTCTTCTAGCTGTGATCGACTGACACATACGCGCAATTTATTGGCACTGCAGTTGGAGTTGGAGTATGGGGGGGCCATGTTCTCATAGAATCGGGATGTCTAGAAGAGTTGGATACTGTTGTAGCATTTCAGAGCAAATTTGTTTTTGATCTTTTAGGGGAAAAATACATTGTATTGAGACAGTGTTGAGTCATTTGTCAAGCTTGACACATTGTAAGACATATTCCCTGGCTTGTCTTTATACGATAACATGAAATGCTGTTATTGACTGGATAATGGATTCAGCATGTGGAATTTTTTTTTTTGCATTTTCTTTCACCTTTTAGCATTTGATGCTTTAGTAGATTTAATTTCTGTTAGAAAGCCAGCAATTATATGCTGAAAATTCTCTTACAAGTTTTATTGAGTGTTTCTGATGTGTTTGACAACTATTCAAAAGTCAGACATATTAAAATGTAACTGTTGTTGCTCCGAAATTCATAGTTTCTCATCACATCCTTTCATGTCTCTGAGGGCAGCTCTGCTTTCTTTATTTTCACTTTTTTCTGACCCACTTGGACATTGTTTCGTAGATGCTGCAAGCACACAAGGTTTTCATTTGAAGAAAAAAAGTTGAGTTGAAAAGAACCAGAGGAACTGTTGGAGTTAAACTTTACCCCACCTGGCTTACTCGGGCACTGGAGATCCCTCCAAAGACACTGTGATGTAGGAACCTTCTGAGCAGGGGTGTCCAAGAAGTGCTGAGTCAGTAGACCTCAGTGGGGCCTTCTAGTCTGGCATTAATTGGTCCTTGAGGGGAAGTGCTGGCTTTACTGTATTCCAAGTATGTGTGTTCACTTTCTGTGGGTACACATTTTGTGTTGTTTTATAAACAGGGCCAGTAATGCTCCCTTAGATAAAGCCAGAGAGCATGGAGCTGGCAGGCATCCACTGGTCCAGTTGCTGCTGCTCTGTGTGTGAGGACTAAGCCCGAGCTTTATGAGGGTGCTGTACAACAGAGCAGTGAAAGGGGAGGGGAGGGGGGGGGATCAAGATGAATAAAAAAGAAAATAATGTAAGGTATATTTTTGCCAGGTGCATTGGTTAACTTTCTGCAGCCACATTCCTGTTTGTACTGTTTGATAGAGAAAATGAGGATGATGAATATCTGATTGATGCCTTGAAATGCACACTGCTTTTCACTGTACATACTAAATAACAAGGTCCATATGTTTTCATTTAATCTATTATAAAGAAGTCTACTTTAGAACATTTGCCTTTTGTAATGGTCAGGAAGTATGACATAAGTAGGAAGTAATTGGTTTAGGTTGCATTCAGTCCTCTCATGACAATCTGAAAAATAGTAATTCAGGTATTCAGTGATTTGCCCATTTCAGAAGCTTGATGCACATTATGAATCGAGTTTAAATTGACCTTTGCTTATAAGTTGATTATAGAGCACCAAGGCTGGAAGAAGCCAGAGCATTATGGCTCACAAGACCATACAAACCAGCATAAGAATTTCTTTGCTCAGTTTGATACACCAAAGTGTCCCCAACTTGTTATTTAGCTGACGTTCTTTATAGCTTTCATTGTTTCTGCTCTGTCTTTTACAGGCCTGCAGCACAGTCTGCAGGAGTGTCCAATTTTCATGTTTAATTGGTGGTGGGGGGTGGGGGTCTGAAAACCTCACTTATATTCCATGCACGTTTGTTTAATTTGATAATGAGCATGTTGGCCTGCGTAGCCTCAGGTCTTGGTTAAGCACAGGGATACTGTTGCAGCTGAGTGGAGAGAAAGCAGACATTCGTGACAAAATGGCTCTAGTTACCGATTTGCCTCAACAGCATCACAGGGGATAAAGTTCCTGTTTGCCGTCTCATCTCACAGCGAAGGGCCACGTTGACAGATGTTGCTCCTGTGTCACCTCTGCCTGTTGCTGGATATTATATTTGATAAACAGTGAGCAGAAGCAGACTTCCCCCTGTCATGTCATCTGCTTGTGTGCATATCAGCCCAGTCCCCCACTGACTGGTTGGGGCCGAAACATGTCAGTGTGTCTGTCTGTCTGGGTGTGTGGCGCTCCTATGCAGTAATTCTGTTTGTTTGTGGCGAGGCAGCAGTAACTGCCTTCTCTTTCTGTCAGACCTGCTCCTGCCCAATGGTGTGTGTGGTGAAGTGACAATCTGCTGCTGGCACTGCGCCGGTCAGAACAATCACACAACCTCTATGCAACCGGCTTAAAAGCCCGTTTGTCAGTGAGCCAAATTAAGAAGGGGGGGTTGTTATGCAACTCTACCTGCTGTGCTCTTGTCTACATTTGACTAGTTTGTATGTTTCTTTAGCCAGTTGGGAAGTTAAAGGCACAATGAAGATCCAACTACAAGCAGAAGGACGATCCACCAAGCTTAAAAAATGAAATTGTTGGAAACCCATTAAACAATTAGGTCTGGGAGCACCACAGACAGGCCGAGTGCAGAAATTGCAAAGTACTGAGAGATGAACATATGCATCTTTGGACTTTTTTGAAAATATCCACATCCTTTAAAAGAGCAACTTTTTCCAACTTCAGTGTCTGTTCATACATTCAAGAGTATCTTTACAAGAGTAGAAATAAATAATCTTTTAGTTGAGCTAAACTGCTCTCACATTCACTATCTGGACTGAATAGCCTTTGGGCACATTGTTATCTTTGTTTTTGATTGTCATTCAGACATTGTGAGCTTGTGACAGGTTGGTGACAGGGTCTTGGCATATCTCCATTAGCACGGGGGGGTGGAGCTGACCTCAAAGTTGCTCCCATCCTTCATTTTCATTGATGAAGACCTTTTCCCTGATCTGTTTCCCGCTGTGTTCAAACTGCAAATGTTGCCTAAAACGGAACAGAATAACTTATTGAAAAAGACACCAGCTGGAAGATCATTTTGCACCTTTTAACAACAGCTATTCAGCTCGATTATCTTGTGCACCTACTTCACATACCAAGTGAAATAATCCTAATGGTCCAATGTCTTCTAACATGTTGCTTTATCTCCATTTGTCCTTTCTCTTCATAGACGAGGAAAGAAACACAGCATCATTCTTCGAACGCAGCTATCAGTCAGAGTTCACGCGTGTATCGGTGAGTAATAAACTGCACTCCACACTGCACATTTGTCACATTTCACTCTATAATTTGTCTCCCTCTGACTATATCAGCTTTAATTAGCTCTGCCACCAGTTGATTATTTTATGTAGATCCTTGTAAAACTTGCACAGCAGCAGTTGTGGAAAAAAGCCAACAGTCCTGTAATCTGAGTGACAGCAGCATTTCAGCAACACTCTGAGCACAGAGCACCGGCATGGCGCAAACGCTGAAAACATGTTATGTTTTTGGAGTTACTGTGTTCTGTCACTTTGTTTAATTGGGCCTCCTGGTGTCTTTGAGCAATGTGAGGGAACGGGCACGGAGCTGAGTGAAAACACATCCAACCATGCATATACGTGCACACACAAACTGGCTTTTGATTAAACCGAGGTTGTCTAATCTTTTACTAACTGCATTGTACTTTCAGATTAAGGTTTAGGTACTTTATTTTTCTACATCTTTCTGGAAAGATTAAACCAACAAGGTGTTATCTGTTTTGGTAACTTGCTTACTACATGTTTAATATAATAAATTACTGCACATGCTTTTAAGAAGTCATTTTCCAGTAGAGCATTAGGGCTGTCAGTGGTGTAATTTGGAGGAACACATTCCTCATCTACAGGCATCAAGTGCAAAAATAACCCAGGGTCTGCAAAGGCTATTAGGCTGTAAATTGTCAGATTTTATATTTGGCTGCTTGCAGTACAAGTGAACCAAAAGCATATTTTTCACTTGAATGAGATCACTATGATGTAACAACTATCTGAGGGTTCTTTTTTTTTTGCTTATTTATTACACCTGCTGATGTGTGACATGTAATGGAAAGGTTGGGAAAATTGTTATGCCATGGCAGCTCATTGAGCATTTGGTGAGACACGCGAGAAAGACCGCTTTTTCCCGAACCTGATTAGGCCAAGTTTGCACATGTTGATTGAAAAAAAAAAAAAAAAGATTTATCTTTGATGTGTTTTTCACTTTATTTATGTAATTTTTATATTATATTTATTATTTGTGCTGCACTTG
>VUQK01009551.1:2625-23057 GCA_015106715.1 Bujurquina vittata | reverse complement strand
TTGACTATTGTTTAAATTGGTTTGATGTTCCGAAACACGTAAGTGTGACAAACATGCAAAAAAACAGGAAATGAGGAAGGGGGCAAACACTTTTTCACACCACTGTAGATAGTGTAGTGGTAAGGGTCCCCAAGGTAGACCCCCCCCCCCCATACTTCACAAGCTTAACTCGGAGCACGAAGAGCTATAACTGAAGGCGTACCTCCTCAGATGTTGCATAGAACCCCAACCACATCAGGTGCTGAGGAGCCAGGACATACTAATGATATGTGGACATGAGATGAGAATCGGGAACTTCTGGGATGCTACTACACATGAAATCACCGGGAAAAGGGGTTACGTGAAATAGGACACACGGACTCTTCGACACTCAACATCCAGAGTGACATTGAAACAACTAGAAGCTCAGTGTTCCAACATCTGCAAGAAGCAACTGCTATTGCAAGTAGAGCTTGACGAGGTACTACACTAATGCTACAGCAAGGGGTGCAAGGGGGAGCAATGGGACGCCTCCAGTGACTTGCCAGGAGGCTGACGACAAGCTGTCAAGCTGACAAAACACGAGTGAAGGAGACTCTCTGGGGGCCAACATCGACACAACACGTCTGGTGGCTTGGATGGAGGCCAATGGGACACCTCTAACACAGGCAACAGCTGAAAGCTGGACTGTGGCTTAGGCTCTGGACACTCAGGTGGAGCAGAAACCACTGGCTATGGACTTTCTGGCTCAGGCAGGAAACAAGGGATTCACTGGGAACTGGGGTTTCTCCGCAGGGAACCCAAAGTTGCCCTCGGATGTGGTCATTGGAATGTGAACGTGCATGAATGTTAGCTAGAAAGCATTTGGGTGTAGAAATAAGTGCTTGTACTGTATGAATGGGTGTGAATGAATGAATGATGCATGTTGTATAAAGCCCTTTGAGTGCTCAAGTAGAGTAAACAAGTGGCAGTCTGGAGGCCACAGCTGAGGCTGGAGCCTGACCGCCCCCACCCTGGAACAGAACTGGGTGCAGGTATGGCCTGGGCCCTGGTCACCCCACCCTGGGAGCAAGGATGGGGCAGGGTGCTCAGTCTCAGGGGAAGCTCTGGATGGAGCAACAGTCTCTGGAGGTATAGGTGGGGTAATATTAGAAGTCTCTGGGGAGGCCCTGGGTAGAGCAGCAATCTCTATGGTTGTTGGCTCAGCTACACAACACAGTCTCAGAATTAGCTGACTTTTCCAGGCATTTATGTCTTTAAGACAATCCCGCAGTTAAGCTATGCAACTTTCTTTGCAGTATTAGTATTTTAAATTGAAAATTTCTACCCTTTAGTCTTACTGCTTATAAAATACATCATATGATGTGATTTTTTTTTTGTTGTTGTTGCTGTTTTACCAAAAATTTAACAACCCAACTTGTATGCATTTATAGAATAAAATGGTAATAGTAGTGATGGTATTGTCTGTATTACCATTAATTGTTTGTCTTGAATTTAGGGTGGGAGTTGCTCAACTAATCCTTACGTTTTTTTCCCCATGGAAATAACTTAAGCATTAGTTCAAATATATTTGAGCCAACTTTGGTGCTTTTATCATAAGGTCAACAATTCCTTCATATTTTGGAGCTTAGACTCCCCACTATTAATTTGTTGATCACAAAATTACTGACTGTACCTTTAAGTCACATGAAAATGGTACTGCAACGGTGGCACAGACAGTAGCTACACACATGATGTCTACTTTGATTTTGGGGGCATAACCAATCAACATTTTGAGTTGTGAGCATGCTGTGTCTGCTAAATGGCAACTCCACACTTGAGTCTTTATGCATGTTTTGCTACACCTGCCACTATCATTCCACATATTTGGTATTGATAATGTTGTACTTCATGGCTTGTACTGCTGTTGTATGGTTGGTATTCAGAAAGAGTGTTGTTTAGTTTTTCTTTAATTTTTTTACAAAATGTTTTTGTAAACTGTTTAAAATCTCCCCTCCCGCTTTTTTTCTTTAAAGAACTGCTTGAGTATTTAATTTTTGGGGTTATTGCATTGTAAAATTATATTTGGCCAGCTTGGTCTCAGAGAAGAACAATGAGTGGGACCAACAACTGCAAAACTGATCAAGCTTCATATTTTGAATGGAACCTAAAGAGAATCGTTAAGTTGACACAATAAGTGTAATAAGGTGTGCTAACTCAATATTTCAGCTTGGACAAAAGTTGGTCCAACTTGATCCCAAAGAAGTCAATAATTTGCATTAACATAAAACTTATTTGTGAAAGAAGGGTAGCAACAAGAGTGAAAGGGAAGGTTTAAAAGATTGTAGTGAGACCTGCTATGATGAGGCTGGAGCCTATCCCAGCTGCCATAGGGCGAGAGGCAGGGTCCACCCTGGACAGGTCACCAGAGTGTCGCAGGGCCAACACAGAGAGGCAGACAACCATTCACACCTATGGCCAATTTAGAATCTCCAATTACCTCACCCCACTAACTGCATGTCTTTGGACTGTGGGAGGAAACCAGAGCATCCAGAGAAAACTCACACAAACACAGGAATGGCATGCAAACTCCAAACAGATTGGTCCCAGTGGGGGATTCCAATCCAGGACCTTCTTACTGCGAGGAAACAGCGCTAACCACCACGGTGCCCAGATTAAACACAACTTTTCACAAATCAATAAGAACAAGATCACCAGAAAAAGAACTTGTCCATAACACAGGCCATAAGATTAGCCAAAAGAGCTGCTGAATGGATAGACAGAGTTTAGTGCTGCTACTGTGCTTACTGATGATCTCTTATCCAAACCAGTAAAGATGGATAGTCCTGTAGCTTTTTATTCTCTTGATAATCCAGTCTTAACAGCAGTCTGGTGTGCCAACATTAATAAACAATGAGGTCTTGAGAGAATAATAGAGCAAAGCCCTCCCTGCTGAATCACTGTTACATTCTCTGTTTGGCAATAGCTTTAAGGTTATGGTCATAAATCTGTGTCTTTGTTTCTTGTATACCTTTGATGTAGTTGATTTTTGTCATTTTAAGTTTCTAATTTCTCCCATGGGTTCTGTTTGAAACTCTCAGCCAACAAATGTTTCTTCTTCTTGTTCAGAATAGATTATTTAAGGGAAATCAAATGCCATTTGAACAGACTTCATGCTCGACTACACAGTGGGACCAAAAAAACACTCAATTCTCAGAGAAATTTCTCAGCTGTTGAATAACTTTTAAAATAAGTGCTAGTTTAACTAAAGACAAGGGACTTTCTCCTGCGCTGTTGTTGCAGTGTCAATACAGGTAAAGGCACACTGCAATGGACAGATTCTTTGAATCTGGGTTGAGCTGATTCTTGCAGTCAGCAGTGTTGAGGCTGACTATCACTAAAGGCCACCTGCTACCTCTTTGAGCTGATCTCACGTCTGCCACTGACAGATGATGTGGAAAAGACTGCATGGCTGAAGGGCTCTCAGGAAGCACAGAAAGACTCCATAAGAAAGGAGAGACTGTCTGAGACTGCTGTTCTTGACAGGGCTTTCATTCAACAGCATCTGCTCTGTCCCTTCTGTTTCCAGCCAGATTCAATTGATTGGCAAGAAAACAAACCCTTTATTGTTTTGTCAATGAACTTATTCAAAGGGCAATGACTCTATTTGAGTACTCTGACTTTGTCGAGTATGAGATGATAAGTTTGTGCTTCCAGAGTAAATGGTGTGTCATGTTGCTGTGGAAGCTTAGAGAATGTTAGGAAGAAGACAGGCTAGGTTCTGAAGGGTTGTTTAGTAGCACGTAAAACAACAGTTCTAACTAGACATTTTCTGAGGACATTTTGAGTGTGCCAATGCACCTGCTGCAGGTTGAGTTGTCAGCAGCCAAAAGGATATAACAGAAGAACCATCAGAAGCTAAGAATTGCTTTCTGGATGTTTCAGGAACTCTTGAGAGCATAATGTGGGTATCTTTAAAAATGCTAGATAGAGAAACAGCTGAAAAAGGGTGTTGAATGGCCTTTTAACATCGAGGGAATTGTATTTTTTTTTTTTATTATTAAGGCCACAGTAGTAGTTACCAAGCTACTGAGGATAGTGAATTACATTTAAAAAATATAAAAAAGTTATCTTTAATAAGCTCCGATAATTAGCTGTAATATTTTTGAGCTTTTGTTTTGGCAGTCGGGTATTACTTGGCAAAAATGATTTTAGCAGTGACATAACCTGTCGAGAGTGCTATATTTTACAGGCCAGGACACCAGTAGTTATGACGAGAACCAGTAAGGTCATATTTCATCATGTACAGAAAAGCCAGAACCTTTGAAAAGTCTATATTTGTGAGCTTTTATTTTGAAGGACACACTATGTTTGAATCCTTATTTTAAGGGTGAAGAAAAATGTAGATATGTGTCCATCACATATCACAGTTTAACTGAGTTAAACTTCACTACTGGTAATTGCATTTCATAATCATATTCATTTATTTCCATTTCATGTCACTTTATATCTTCTATTCATTTCAGAGACAAATATCTATATAAAGAGAATAGGTATGGACCTATTATACATGAGATATATTTTTCCTTTAATATATTCACACCACTATATTTGTCTGAAAGCTTTAGTTGCTTATATGGTTAAAAAAAACAAACAAACATCACAAGTTGTGATCATTTTGCATTTAACAGTTGTATTTTTTGTTAAATGGGTAGGTGAGGAAGCCTAACTTGAACCCAGCCCCCCTTGCAGCATTCCATTAATAGATGAGTTTTGATGTACTTGCTAAGACCTGTTGTTGGTAAGAGAGTGCAGCTCTTTGCTTGTATGTTTAATGTGAGCATCACCATGGTCAACAGAATTGCCATCACCTGGACCAATCATCTATTCATCATGCTCTCCTCACTTCCCATCTGGTTAAGCAGGGAAAAGGTCAAGCCCGCCATGCCCCTCAAATTCCAGAGGTACTGCCCTAATATCAACGTCTTACTGGACTGCACAGAAAATGCCCTAGAGACAAACACTCTCCAATTCTAAGAACAGGACAGCATTGAAAGTGCTGATTGGATTTTCTGCCAGTAGTTAGGTGAAATTCATCTCACCTCTGTATGCTGGCTGCATCTCCAGTAAGTGCCGCTTACTGGAGATGCAGCCGCTCACAGTGATTAGAACACAGTGATTAGAACACAGTGATTAGAAGTGTGAATAAAATCTGGCTCAACTGTTGTGTTCGTGTTAATTATCAGGGACCTTTTTGTTTTGAAAAATTAATGAAGAAGTGTTGTGTAAATAATATGTGAATAATTCATGGTTCCCTATCTTCATCTTCAGCTTCATATTCTTATATATTATGTGAATTTGCTCATGAAATCTAAGTTTTTACTCCTTGAATATTTAACTTCAAGATATGATTTGACTTTAAAGATTTGATTAACAATTATAACAACTTTGGACCAAACACAGCATCCCTTTATTTTATCATGTGGCTGATTCTGAAGCTTTTTAACCAACAGTAAATTACATTTCAGCAAATCTTACTACAAGCACCTGGCAAAAAAGTATAAACAGATAAAGAGATTATAAAATAGTTCAGTTTAATGCAAGGTACACATCCATGTATGTGTTAAATGTGATATGAGTCTAACCTAGCCTTCATTAGCCACAGTTAACTCTTTCCACAATTAAGTCTGTCTGGGCTTCAGTGACAAAGTCATTCCCATAATTGAATTTGGCCCTGAAAGTGCCAGTAGTACCTGTGTGGTTGGTCCACACTAGCATAGTCATTCTGCTCCATTATCTTCATCTCAATAAGTGCAAATGGATGTGACTCTTAAGGATCCTACACCCTACCACCTGGACTGGCCCCAAGATGTGGTGTGTCAGGGTGAATAATGCATCCCACTGACAGCACGCTAAGTTTAAGGTTAAAAAGTTTGACATCAGTTTGGCATAGTTTGCCAGTTTTTCATACTCCACTAGCAGACCACGCTTCATTGCAGCAGTTTGCTTTGTGGAGATTCTGATGATCAGGGCCTTTACTGCCGAATTGTGCTCTGCACTCCTCTCCACGCTATCTCAAAGCGGACTGACAGTCAGCCATAGCTTTGCCTGCGCAGGACATTTGGACTGCTGCCTGGCTCCCTTCTCAATCTCCCAGGACATTTGTTGTGACACATTGAGACACTGGAGATGCATAAGCTGATGTAAACTCAGGACAAAATGAAGCTTAGAAAAAATGTCCTGCATCAAAGTAAGGGCCGGAAAGTCTGGAGCCATGTGGTGCAGAATGAGTTCACTGGACCTTATGGGTGGACAGTGGCACAACATGGGTGAGCCGCATGGGACAGGCTTAAATTCAGATGGAGTCAGCTCAGACAGCCCATCTAATACAACAGCAATGAGAGGCTGGGATTGCACCTGCCTTGTTTTAGTTCCAGATGCCGTCGTAGGTTGGTTACGTGATGGTTCTAGAAAAAACGAGAGAAGAAATATGCAAGGCATTTATAATTCATGGCTGTCACACAAAGGAATAGTTATGAACACACTCGTGAAAATGTAGCTTAAGCTAGAGTGCACAATGTTTCTGTCATGCTCCCTGTTAGAATCTCACCTTGATATGTTTTAACCTAAACCCACCTGTGTTGTTTGTCTGCACCATCTTTGCAAGCCACTTGTGCAGGCCAGAAGTGGTGGAACAGCTGGCATGCAGAGCTGTAAACAGTATAGAGTCTGGTACAGGGGTGCAACTATGTGGTTGCAGAACAGTGCGCAGCTGCATGAAAAAGCTGTCAAGTTTCCAGTGATGTCTACACACATTAACAAATGGAACAGATTACATTCAAGTTATACATGATGTTACATCATGTCTTCAGAATAACATGACACTCTACCTTTCACTGAAGAGTGAATAAAAGTGAAGAAAGTGCTGCAACCACAGCAAGAAGCGTAAGCAGCCAAAGAATGGTCAACTTTTGAAAGAGAGTGCTTATGGCATTTATAAATATACAGCGTCAGTAGCTTATGTTCATTCATTCAGAAATACAACTAAAGGTCAGTAAAGCAGCAGGCTAGGCCTGTTGCAGCATAACTAAGGGATGGTTCAGGGTCACCTGATCCAGCCCTAACTATAAGCTTGATCAAAAAAAATAAAGTTTTAAGCCTAATCTTAAAAATAGAGAGGGTGCTTGTCTCCCAAATCCAAACTGGGATCTGGTTCCACAGAAGAAGGGCCTGAAAGAAGGAGGAGGAGAAGGATTTTAAGTTCTATTCTGGATTTAACAGGGAGCCTGTGAAAAGAGGTTCTCACTGCAGCATTTTGGATCAGCTGAAGGCTTTTCAGGGAGCTTTTAGGACAGCCTGATAATAATGAATTACAATAGTCCAACCTAGAAATATAAATGCAAGAATTAGCTTTTCAGCATCAGTCTGAGAAAGCATGATTCTAATTTTAGAAATACTGTGTAAATGCAAAAAAAAAAAAAAGGGCATATCCTGGTCAAAAATGATTCCAAGATTCCTCACAGTGTAACTGGAGGCCAGTGTAATGCCACCCAGATTATCTAGTTACACACAATGTTTCTAAGATTTGTGGGGTCAAGTACAATCACTTCAGCTTTATCTCAATGTAGAAGCAGGAAATTAGAGGTCATCCAGGCCTTTATGTTTTTGCAGTTTAACTAATTGATGTGTGACATCTGGCTTCATGGATAGATTAAGCTGAATACCATCTGCATAACAGTGAAAATGTATGCAATGCTTTCTAATAATGCTGCTCAAGGGAAGCAAGTATAGTGTAGATAGAACTGGTCCTAGCACAGAACCCTGTAAAACTCCATCATTTGCCTTAGTGTGTGAAGAGGTTAAATTAGTGAGATATCATTTCCTTTCCAGATTCTGGGATTCTACTTTAAGATGTGTGTTTGTGAGTTACACCAGGGAGTCAGGAACTTCTGATTTGAAGCTTTCTTTTTCAGAGGAACCACAGTATCCAGAGTCTGGACGGGTGATGTGGCCATTGAAGGTCTGCAAAATTTCCATATCAGAATTTGGCAGGATGAACACCATAGCTAATACCCACCTGCGACAGTGGCTTGGCTTGCCCGGTGGTTCTCTGATATGGGTCTCTTTGGCAGGAATATGCTAGAGCTTCAACTGAAGTCCATCACTACAGGGTACAGGCAGGAGAAGGTACACCTTTGTGATGACCTCTGCCAGTTTACAATCTTCAGGTGTTTCAGGTCTTTGGTGGGCAGGGCAGGGATCATCAGTGCCAACTGGGAACATCTGGGCCCGTCTGGGTGCTGTGCACCAACCTGTTGCCAATATTAAGTTTGAGTTAATTGCAGAGTGTCACCAAGAGATGGCACTTTCTTCACAAAAACTTTGAATTGTATAGGTTCAAATTGTTTTGATAGGTTTTAATATTTCTCCTGCTGAAATATAAAAACTTAATCAAAACTACATTTTGAAAATGTAAAATAGATGGATAAAACTTTAGTTTAGTGGTTCTCAAAATGTGGGCCGATTTTGAGTTTTCTGTAAGTGGGCCGGAGCGCTCTTGACTCTCACTTCTACAGTATACTTTCCAAATTGGTCAAGTCATAACTTCTGCACCTGGAAATTTACATTTTCACATAATCTGTGTATGAAATTTAAAAATTTAAAGCAATATGCTGTACTGCAAAAATTTAGACGGATAAGATGATACATGTATAGATTCTACTGGTATAATCCTTCTTAGGCCTTTCAATACTTAAACATAGTTTGTCAGCTCATTAAGTCTGGAGCTGTATGCAATTTAAAAAGCAAAAGAAAATGTAAAACTTGAAAAATATTTGCCTGAACTATTTATGTCATACTGACATACAAAGCATTTTGCAAGTGCACTGTGTAGGCAGTGTAGTCTGTTTATCTAACATTTCTTTTTTACAATGTTATATTATTGTTGAAGCAGTCTATGTAATCTCTGGGGCAATTAAAACCTCTGCTGGCTGATGCATCAGGTGTAATAAGGTCACGAACCTTGGGCAGGAAAAAGAATGTACTAACAAGAAGGCAAGAATCACTACAGATTGATTATTGTCCAGCACAGACCTTTTATTACAGGACCAGTTGGAAACTGCTTGGCTGCAGTCCCTAGAAAATCAATGTGTGCATGCTATTCTATCCATCTGGCCACCCCCATTCACTCTCCTCTACCCACTTCCTAACTTTAATAGAAATATACAGACAATATATAGATAAGTAAGAGATCATAATGCAACCTGCAAGATATACCTCTTTACAAATAATTTAGGTATGAGTATGGGTTTACATGCTGTATAATAGTGGAGAAAAATGCAGGTGAATTCTTCAAAAAAAAAAGCCATAAAACTCACAAATAGGCTTATTCAACTGTATAGGACAGGATACCACATCCTATTAGATCAAGATACTCTCATAAAGCTGTGTCATGAAAGGTGCTTGTGGTATTACACCCAAAGGACATGGTGTCTCAAAAAGGCCAAAAGGTGTACAAAAAGCTGTTTTGGACTTGGCCTGCTTTGAAACGAAGAACAATCAGAGTAAGAGCTCAGACTGGTTTAAAACAATGGAAGCTTGGCCTAAAAAATACAAAAACACACAATAAAAAGAGCAAGCAAAGCATGATTAGCAAGCTAGCTGGAGTCAGTCTACCTAAGAAATGGAAGTTCAAAGTGGGGTGTTAAACCATTAAAACAGCCGGGAGACCACTGACTACACTGTAAGAGCAAGCAAGACATAATATAGCACTGCCAAACAAGCAACATAGTGCATGCAAAGAATCTGTCGCCAATCTAGCAATCAGGGGAGGCTAGGTGTAGTTATTGGCTGTAACAAATCAGGCTGCAACTTAGATTTATTGCAAGAGCAAACTGAGCAGGCTGTGTTGGCCTTCTCAGCTTGCTTCCATAGGGGAGGAGTGGACCATTTCAGTTTAACCTCTTGGCCCAGTGAATGTCAGCCAGGTTTTTATGATCTGTACACACAATAAATGCTCTTCTGCTCCCTCCAACCAATGCCTCCATTCCTCTAGTTTGAACACTAGCAGCTCACTATTACTCATCACAATTACACTCAGCCACAGTAAGATGGCAAGAGAAAATGGCACATGGGTGCCGCTTACCATCAGATGCACCCATATTGACAATGAACTGGAGATGCTGAACAAGTACAAGAGTATTGACAAACCACTCTTTCAGGTTCTGAAAACCAGTCTGAGTTTCTTGAGACCAAACAAAGCATAGCAAAGCTGAGGTAAGTTTAGTAAGAAGTGCACTATGTGATTATAGTTTCTAATAAACCTTCTGTATAAGTTGGTACTGTAAAACCCAGGAAACACAGCAGCTGTTGTGAGTGGTGGGAGTGAGCCAGTCAGTTATTGTTTTTATCTTGTCTGGATCTGTCTTCACCTGCTCACTCTCAAGGATGAAGCCTAAAAAGGCTACAGAGGCAACATGGAATTCCAATTTTTCTGCTTTCGTGTAAAGCTATAAACAGACTGTGTAAAACCTGCCTGACCATGGAGCTTATCTTTAAAGACAACAAAGATATCATCCAGGTAGACTAAAACCAAATGTATTCAGGAAATCTCTCAGAATGTAATTAACCAGAAGTTGATACACAAGTGTATGTGAGGCCAAAAGGCATGAACTAAGATTCAAAATGACCTAAAATCCATCTTTCATTCATCATGCTCCTTAAATCTGACCAAATATTGTGTGTTTCTGGTCAAGTTTGGTGATTTTCACTTCATACAGGGGTTCAAAAGCTGAGTTAATGAGGTGCAGAGGATATTTGCTTTTAATTGTAATGTTGTTTAAGCCCAAATAATTATGCATTGAAGTAGTGTCTTGTCTTTCTTTACAACAAAAAAGAAACCTACCCTGAATGCCTGAATCGAGAAGAGGACTCCCGAATGTATTTCTCCATAGCCTCTGTTTCAGGTTTGGACAGACTGTCTGTGTAGGGTCTCAGTCATCGACTTCATTGTAGTCTTAAGAGCTTGAAAAAAAAAAAACTGAACAAGTAAGCAGAACTAAAAGAGCCCCTTGGATGAGAGGTGAAACAACTTCAAGAACTTAAAGAAGTCTTACGTTTGAACTTTGGACTAATTAAAAATTCAATTACTTGGGAGGGGAGCACCAGGCAACAATTCCATTGAGCAATCACAGGGTCTGTGTGGTGGCAGTGAGAGGGCTTTGGACTTACTGAACACTTCATCCAGGCGGTGATATTCTAGGGACCCACAAAAGGTTTGGTAGAGATAGGAGGCAAAGCAGACTGCAAACAGGCAGAAATTACTCCAGGCAGTAGTTCTAGAGCAGTCAAAAATAGGATTATGAAAACAAGGATTGCCCAAAATTAAGAGTGACTGGGATGACTGACTCACATGGAACTGTATGTACTCAGGATGATTATCAGACAGCACTGGTTAAACTGGTTCAGTCTGGTGAGTGACTCTGGAAATGATTCTGGCATTTAGGGCTGTTGGGTTCATAGTAGATGCAATGTAATCTGTAACTAATTAACTATTTTCTCCTCCAAAGGGCTCTGTTCATCTCTGGAATCAATTAATGCTTATAGCAAAAAAGCAGACTTATGACAACACAAGGTGACTGCTAGTGTCGTAGGGAGTTACTGGTTAACCTGGCAATATCCCTACAGTTACTGACAAGTGCTCCCTTTTGGAGTTACTAGACCAATTGCTATAAAATGGCCAGCCTTACCGCAATAGATACACTCACCTTTGAGTAACCTCCACTGGAGTGAGCCAGGTTTTTCCTGTCTACATCTTTCACTGACTAGAGCTGTAGACAGAGCTGTAGACTGGGAGGTAGGAAGAGGACTCACAGGAGCAACAGGAAGTGAACAGGCTACATAAGGCTGCCGAGAACTCTAGTTTCATTTGCAGGACTGCAAATGATCAAACACAAGCTAATCAGGGCTTCAAATGTGGGTGCTTCATCTGTAGTGGCTAGCTCAATCTGAAAATGGTAATTTAGGCTACGCAAAAACATTCCCCTTACTGCAACACCCCACATGGTTTCTGTGGCCAGAATGCAGAAATCAGTTGAGTATACTGCAATACTATGAGAGTCCTGATGGCATTTTAGAATTCTGTTTGGCAATATGTCTTCTGTGAGAGAGTGGACAAAAACCTCCTTAAATTCCTGTAGAAACCCGGTGCACATGATGGTTACAATACCTCTAGTGGGAAAAAAAGCTTCTGACCATTCCAAAGCCTTCCTCTGGAGGAGACTCAGATCCTTAGAATAATCAGAGGGGTAGGAACATGGTTGATACCTGAAGCTAAATCCTCCCACATGTATCCTGCTCACTGTCATAAGTGCCAGAATTTGGAGTTCAGGTCTCATGGAGAAAAGGCTGGTTGGAGGGGGCAGAAATGCTCCCCTGTGAGGTAGCGGGGACTGGTTGTGTGGCTTGAGAGCAGCCCTCAGCTACAAACTCTTGAAGCAGCGTCATTCAAGCCAATTGTTTAAGAATTGAGTGTGCTCTGTCTGTTATGGGAGAAAGGATTTGCTCATGCGACCCAACATGGCACCTTGATGAGAAACAGCGTTTTGAACTGCGATCAAGTCCGCGGTCTGGTCAGATCATTCCGTCATGTTTGACCAAAAACAGAAGGACCCCAAATGCAGACTCAGACAATAGAGGCAATTCAAAAGGTTTATTTACAAAGCTCAAAAAGCACAATGCATGAGATTTGCATTCACCAGGGTTATAAACTGAGTGGGCAGACAAGTTAGTGGTTACAGATTTCCCAGTCCAAAGAAAACAAATTCAAGTGAACAGCAGGAGAGCACAATGGCGGTTTACTGAAGATGGAAAACAGACAAGGTAAGAGTTTGAACACAACAACTGACATGAAGGCTGAGTTAACCATAACATAATTGCAAGGCGACATTACTACTGTGGGAAACTGAATGATGTAGCAGTGGAGGAGAGTGAAGGCTGGTCCTAAATACCGTGGTGACAATATGGGAGACAGGTGTGAACAGCCACCACTGCAGCTGCTCTGAGTCACACCTCTCAAAATGTCCAACCAACCACTGAACGTACATTAGAATAGGTGGAGAAAAAGGCTGAACACGAGATGTAGAAAGAGAGAAAGAGTTAGAAAAAAAGGCAAGGAGAGAAAGTGAGAGGAAGGGTACTAATTTCCAAGACCATGACAGGTGCATGATATAGTGGAACGATTGCATAGGATATATCTAGCGGTAGTCCTCCTCCTTTATTTTCCATCTCCTTTGTGCAATGTACTAGTACCACTGACAGCCCCAGAGCATGGCACTGTACAGTTGGTACAGTGCTCTTAAGCTTGAAAGCCTCACCTTTACTCCTCTAAACATACCTCTTGTCCTTGTGGCCAAATAGCTTAATCTTTGTCTTGTCTGACCGTAAAACCTTTCTCCACAGGCATTTGGCTTGTCTATGTGGGCAGCTGCAAATGTCAGTCAAGCTTGAAGGTGTCAGCTTTGGAGCAGGGGTTTCTTTCTTTCTCTCTTAGTCAACAGGGATGTAGAACTCACTTTACTGTGGACAGTGATGCTAGCGTTCCAGCAGTTTCCAGTTCGTGGCAGGCTTGAGCCTTGGTGGGTCCTGGGTTGTTCCTATTATCCTAACCAATTTGCTTTCATCTGAAGATGACAGTTTCGGTCTTCCCACAGATCTTAGCAAATTGGTGACACATCTGGATAACCTGTACTTACATAGATTAATTGGAACTGATAATATTGGAATCTTTATTTGTTTGGAAATAGAAAAAATTACTGGTAGCAGGCAGTCATGATCACTAACAAGACATTAATAGACTTTGGACTTGTCAAGTTAGAACACACCTTCAGCACTGAAAGACTTAAGTGAGCGTATGCATGTCACCTCGTATCGTAAAAGGTGGACATTACAACATCACCTGGGGAGTGCAAAAATAGATCAATTAAAAAAATGTGTTCACGCAATAGCTGGTTTGAGAAGTTGTGAGAAATAATTAATAATATGGAGTAATTATTAATATTAAAATGCAAGCATCATGGTAATCGACATTATAGCCCAGTCACCAAGTAGCTAGTACTGATGCACCATTCAAAATAGCTAGCTATTACAATGCCACCGAAACAATTTTCATATGTTTTCGGTAAACCACCAGCTAATAAAAAGAAAACAGAAGATGAGGGGATTTAGGAACGCACGCTGACGCCGAGCAACACTTTGTCACCTGCTTTGCCACATACCGGTTCTACCTCAGAGAATAGTGAGGAGAACTATAACAGCTCCTGGGAGCCCCATGCTCCTCAGTGGCAGGGGATTTAATATGCTGTGTTTTTCCACCCATCTAACTTTTTTTTTTTCCCTGTAGATTTTTTGGAACAGAAACTTTCAATTTTGATGTGATTTGATAAACAGAAGTGGCTGCATTGACAGAGTTTTCTATTTTGCTTGCCTAAAAGCAGTGAAAACCAAAGCTCACCATACCGTTCCGTAGTTTAATTTTTTTTACTTTTTATAGGTTTCAAATGTCTTTTTCTGACTGTGCACAACAGACAGATTCATCTTTGTTTTGGTTTATTCTTGTCTGCTTTGTGCAACAGGGTTTGCTAGTTACAAGACAGAGATGTGTTTAATTTATTTTACAGTTCCATTAAAATGTAACAATATGAGTAAAACATGAGAATGTGTTTATTAAAAACAACCTAGCTTGTTAAGTAAAAATCTTTATGAAGTATACCTTGGAGCCTAGTAATCCCCACCACCATAACACAAGCATAAAAATGTACAGCTTGTATATATTTGAGCCTATGTGTGTTACAGAAAATTCAAAATAAAGATCTATATAGTCATCACCTACACCCTGCCAGTGGCAGCACAGAGGCAGTAATCATGGCAGCACAGGAAGAAGCTCTAAGCACAAGATCGATAGAGGCTGGGGTCTACAATGCAAGACCCCAGATTCAGGCTGTGCAGAGATACCTGTGAGACACTACAGCACATAAAAGCAGGGTGCAAGACACTAGCAGGAAAGGCATACATGGAATGCAATAAACCAGTGGCTGGTATAGTATACAGGAACATCTGTGCTGAGTGTAGCCTGGAAGTCCCATGGTCAAAATGGGCTCTGCCCCCATAGGTGGTTGAGAATGACTGGGGTAAGCTACTGTGGGACTTCCAGATACAGATAAAGTGGTGATGGCTAACCGACAGTACTACCGACAGTAGTAATGGACAAGAGGAGGAAGAAAGCCGTAGTGACAGATTTAGCAATACCAATACATCAGGAAAAAGGAACACGAGAAGCTCACTAAACACCAGGGCTGAGAGGAAAGCTAGAGAGGATGTAGATGTGGAAAGTAACAGTGGTCCTCGTGGTAAATACAATACTCGGGGAAGTGACCCCAAACTGGGGGAGTGGTTCCAGCAGATTCCAAGAACAATATATGAGATCTCTGTCCAGGAGAATGCGTTCTTGGTTGGTTGAGAGAACCTTAAAATCAGCCTTTCTGAGTATTATTTCCATTTCCATCCATCCGTCCATCCTCCCTCTTCTATTAAATTGGATTAAGGATTGAAACTGGATTAATTGGATAATTATCAGATTATAAAACTCTGACCTTTGATGAAAATTAATCTGTAAATAAACTTTCCTGGTCCGCTCTTTGAGTTACAAATTTAGAATCCACAGCTCAATGTTTATTTATAATCTGCTTAATTATTTAACTTTAAGTGTAAACTTCAGCAGTTCCAATATATAAAATGATGCTTTACTTTTGAGACAAAATAAATGCCTTTCAACACAACCCTTTCACATTTAAGGAACTCAACAAATTCAGCTGTAACGCACATCTAACACACTTGTGTATAACCAAACCCTATCTCCCCGCTCAAAGACGCAATGAACAAAGCTCCTCCTGCAGTTACAAAAATGAACTCTTCCATACACATTATGAGGCTCCATTCCACCCATCACTTATAATTAAATGCCAAATAAGAGATAAAAAACAAGCAAACAAAAGAAAACAGACTTTTTTAAAAAATAAAGTCTGGACACTACATTATACCAGCCAGTATCTAGACTTTTGTCAATATTTCCTTTTTCCCTTGAATGCCCTTTACATTTCAAATTACATTTTTACTGCACCGACAACATTACAGTAGCCTTCTCAAACTGGTTTAGCCCATAATTTACGTATCTGTCTCTGTCTAATATCTGTGCATCTTTCACCCAGTTCTTCTTTTCCTCTTTGATCTTCAAAATTAAAGCTTTATGCTTCAACGGTATCCTTGCTGGTGCACTTACTGCTCATACACTTGTATCCCAGGGTACACATATGTAGTATATGCGTGTAGGACGTTCAGTTATTTGTACTGAATTTCCCAAGAGCATGATGTTTTTAGACAAGTAGGGATATTTACCACCTTGGTTCACTTCTAATGAGTCAAACTGCAGCCTACCTTTGCTGTTCCAATCTATATCCTTCAGGGTCTCCTTTTGTCCTCTACCTCTCCGACGCCTGCACACACCATCTCCGTGGCTATCCTGTATTTTGAAATGAAACCATGTGGAAGGTGACCACGCTCAAGGACTTTATATAGGGAGATTGTTCACATCAGCAAATATAGAAAAACAGAATTTCCTTCATTGGCATGTGTGGTAAAGACCACATATAGTTGACACAATAAATCCTCTTGGGAAAAAAAAAGACAAGTATCAAGTTTCTTTTGAAGCCAGGCTTCAAAGTGTCAGAGTTTCTGCAGCACATGCTTTTATAACAAGGTAGAACATTTTTCATGGGTAACTTTTTGTTGATATACTCAGATCATGGCCGCCCTTTTAAATCAAATCACAGCTGGGCCTTAGTCACTGTGACCTCCAAAAGCCATGGAATATTAAGCAGTAGGAGCTTGCACAGAGAGGTGGGATGAAGCAGAGATAGACTGAAAGCCACTGAGCTCCGTGGTATGGCAGCCGGATATCTGCTTATTGAATTTGATGTCAAGCCCTTTAAGAGTAGAAATCCTGTAAGACAAACAGAGAATTAGATTGGAAACAAGGCCTGAAGTCATGTATCTTTCTTATGTCTCCCCCTCCCATCTCTACCAGTCCCCCCCCCCCCGGTCCTTTTTTTCCCTATCTCTGTGTGTTTGTGTGTCAAATGGAGCCTGGTTCATGTATTCAGAGGCTATAAAGAAGAAGGAAATAGTTGGTTCAGTGAAACAATGAGCCTGCCTATATGCTTCCATACTGCCTGGGGAGGCTGAAATTGACAAGGCAGACAAATGGGAAGAGCAATGAACAGAGAAATCAGAGGGAGATAGAAGCAAGCATATCTGTCCCGGTCAGGTTTGTGGAGCCAGAATAAACCTCCCAAGGGCTGTTTAGTGGCTGGTGCGCAGAGCCGGTGGATGATGTTTAGCTAGATGTTGACTTTTATGTTTTTAATTCTATTCACCAGGTAAAAGATGTGAAAACTCTTTAATGTTGCTATTAAATCAAAACTGGTGATCAACTTCAATCTCCAAAAGTTTTGGTCTCTCCCTAAACTAAAATCAAAACTGTTGTGGAAGATGTGATATTATCTTTATATCCTACTGCACAAAATAAATACTCATTCATTGCGGTCAAATTCATGAACTGTGTAGGCTGGCCAATTTTGCTCTTGCCATCATGTGTAGGTTAGTGAATCAGAATAATTCTAAACTGGTAGACACATACAGTACATG
Source organism: Bujurquina vittata (assembly GCA_015106715.1). Classification (NCBI taxonomy): domain Eukaryota; kingdom Metazoa; phylum Chordata; class Actinopteri; order Cichliformes; family Cichlidae; genus Bujurquina; species Bujurquina vittata. Next base: position 5,342 of record VUQK01009551.1, on the reverse strand, counting down.
CTATTTATAGGTGTGGGATTTATAGGTGGGATGATTATACAGCACATATCTTTAATGACTTTACAAAACAAAAATTGGGTAAAAAAGGTTGCATTTATGTTGGATTTTCTCTAATCTACACTTGGTCAAATGTATGCATACCATATGATTCTGCAGGAAAGGGGCCCAAATGCAGACTACGGAGTCAAACTTGAGAAAGGAAAGAGGTGAAGTTCAAAGTTCAAGTAGGCAGCAATTAACTAAATCCATAAATCCAAACAGAAGTATAGGACACACACCGAAGGAAGGGCAGACAGGGACACAGTATGACTCAAACAACATACAAACTGAGGCTTTAAATAGACACAGGAGGTAATCGGAGAGTGGAAATGCTGGGTTAACAGGGCACAGACGAGACACGACAAGGCATCAAAGGCAGAGGACTAACAAACATTTTTACATTTACAATAATGGATTACACATAGCAGTGGGTAATACATTTTATGACAGTAGAAGTATTTCTGAAAGTGCTGTAAGTGTATATTTCCTCTGGAATCAATAAAGTATTCTGATTCTGATAAACCTTAACTAGTTATGACTTCATGAATTTCTTCACAAATAAAATTTTAACCATTAGAAAAAAAATCATAACCATCTCATCATTATGTTTAGCTACTTTCAGTACTACTGATATTTATTCAGACTCACTCTCTCCCCGATTAATCTTTCTCAGCTGATTTGAATAGTTACTTCCTCGAAGCCATCAATGTTTCTATTAGACTCTATTCCTGTTAGACTGCTCAAAGAAGTCCCACCATTAATTAATGCTTCAGTCTTAAATATGATAAATCATTCTTTTAATTGGCTACGTACCACAGACCTTTAAGGTGGCAATAATTAAACCATTACTTAAAAAGCCATCACTTGACCCAGCTGTCTTAGCTAATTATAGGCCAATCTCCAACCTTCCTTTTCTCTCAAAAACTCTTGAAAGTAGTTGTAAAACAGGTAACTGATTATCTGGAGAGGAACGGAAGAGTTTAAGTCAGAATTCAGAATTCATCACAGAAACAGCATTTGTGAAGGTTAAATATGATCTCTGACAGTGGACTTATATCTATGCTTGTTCTGCTAGACCTCAGTGCAGCGTTTGATACCGTAATAATTTATGATAGAGGTCAAAGCGTGCCATAGGTACTAAAGGTACTGTGCTGCAGTGGTTTAAATCATATCTATTTAACAGACTCCAATTTGTTCATGAAAGTGGGACTTCTTCTTCACAAACCAAGGTTAATTATGGAGTTCCACAGGGTTCTGTGCTAGGACCAATTCTATTTACACTATACATGCTACTGTAAGCATGTATAGTGTCTATAGTCTACAAAGCAAAGAGAGAAATGATATCTGCGATGACTGGCAGGGAGGGAGCAAATGCAAAGGCCTATTGTGTGGTTGAGAAGCGTTCTTTATATAGGTATATAGCAGGGAGCCTGGGTTCAGACAGTAGCAGTGTCTTTGCAGAGAGGAGTGGGCTGGCAGAGGAGTCACAAGGAAAGCCCTGATATCCACTTAGTATTCTTGGGCTTTTATTGTTGCTTAGTGAGGATCCAGTAGCGGTTCTTGTTCTGCAAACTGTATGGCAAGTGAGTGTCTTGACATCTGTGACAAATATACCAGGCATATAAGTAAGAAGCAGATAAGAGAGCGTCTTTACAAACAGGCATTGAGGCATCCAAAATGTAAATTAGGAGGCAGATTTAGCATTGTATTGGACAGGACAATCTGGCGGAGAAACACAGCAACAGCTGGTCTCAATCTGGATGACAAAAGACTGCAGGTGAGCACAATCAACCTGGGAAAATTCCGCTCCACCCATGGGCGGTTACACAGGATACCCACGCCTCGACCTGAAAACTGAAGGGAAAAAGGACACAACACCACAGCCTAGCCCAGTCCTAACAGGAGCTAAACTGGGGGACGAGGGTTTAAAAATGTGTCTTTAAATTTAACATTTATTCCAGATCTGTTCATGAAAAATTTGAATGCATGATTTGAGCACACATGGTGAGGTCTTTTGAATAGTTCAAGTAATTTCCTGGACTAATCCTATGATAAACAAAAAATCTGTTTTAGAATTGATTTAGCACATTTGAATGGATCAGCAAATGGATCAGATCGATGTGTTGGAACTAAATTTGCAAAGTTTGCAAAATGCACCTACAGGCGTGTTTGCTTCAGTAAGTCAAAAATAGTTAAATGTGATAAATTCTAAGACTGGCAGGTCCTGGATGCAGGTTTCAGGGGGCAATATTTGTAGAAATATGGGTTGGGTGATGCAAAGTGTAAAGTTCCTCATAGTTATGAGAATTTGATCCACTTGGTCCAAATGCATGTGAGCAGAAAAGCTATTTTATTTAAGATCTTTCATGGGTATAGCGAGTCAACAGAAAGCTAACGAAGGCCCTTATGGAGACAACTTGAAAGACTTTTTTGCTGTGTGCCACTGAGCAGCTTTCATTTAAATAATGAGATGCTGTCTTTCATTTGAATAATTGAGGTATCATTAGTAAGATCAACTTACAGATCATGATTTTCCTGAGCTATTCCAAATCTCATCTCCATATATATATATATATATATATATATATATATATATATATATATATATATTGCACAGTTAATTGAGAGCTCTTCAAAAGACTGTACACAAACATTGTATGAGCGAAAAAATAGAAAAA
>VUQK01009550.1:13477-27467 GCA_015106715.1 Bujurquina vittata | reverse complement strand
GGGATTTCCAAAAAAATAGGATTCATTAAATTCCCCCCCCCCCCCACCGGATTATCAGACAATGGAACAGATATAAAATATCACATTACAATATTTTAATCATCAACTTCCCTGCAATTTCCAAACTGTTGCTCTGCTAAAACCCTAATTTGATAAATGCAACATCATCAAAATCAGCATACATGATTTCAGCTACATTTACAAAGTAAGTTAGAAACAACAGGATTCTAACTTTATGTAAATGTGACGACAGAGAATAACTGAGGTTCTCTGAAGTGAGCATATACTCGAATTAGCAGGTACAGAAGAGGAAATGAGACTGTCCACGAGATACCCAATCACTAATTGCATTGTTCTCTCAGACAGTAGGAGTAGGACGTCTTATCTGAGCATCTTATGATCAAAAAAGCATTATCCAGAGCATGAATAACAAGCCTCCCTACAGATTCAGTTGAACATCATGGAGCAAGTCCTGCATTCAGGCAGTCAACAAATATGGAATCAGCACTATAAGCAGTATCGGCAGTGTGTGTCGGATCATTGTCATGCTGAAAAGTGAAGCCGTTTGCCAGTCTGAAGCTTTTCAGGTGGTACTGTATGGTGGATCAAAATCTGACAGTACTTTCCTGCAGTCATAATTTCATCAATTTTTGACAACCACTGGCTGCCAGGCAGACTGTAGACTGCTAAAAATTATTTAAATATAGAATTTAAAGTTGGTTCTTTAGCAGAGTTGTCCTTTACATGTAAGCAAAATACTGGCTCATTCTATGGTTTAGGTGCCTCTTTTATGCTCCAATGATTTAAAGGGTCAAGTACAAGGACTGGACTTAAAGTGAGTGGAAAAATCAGTCAATGCCTATAAAACTTTTGGAAAGACCTTCAGAAACCATGGAAAACTACTGCTCAACACCACTTTAAAACATTACAAGAAAGTCTGGCTCCTTGGAAGCCAAATATAAACTTTTGCAAACTACTATATATTTTTCCTTATTATTCTTATTTTTAATTGTACCAATTCTTTTGTTCTGTGTATATTTTATTTATATAGGCAACAGCTAGCAGTTACAGAAGGCTAATTACCTACGTGAACCAACTTAATAGTTGTGCCACCATTCTTCAGTCACCGTGCTTATACCTTCCAATCACTCATTCAAGATCACGCTCATAATTGTGTCTCAACCAATCGGGCTTTTGCTTAGTTTATGTGGAGCAGGAAAGGTTGACAGTACAGTTGATACTGGAGCAATCATCTGTATGATTGTTCTAGAAAGAAGATCATATACTGGATTGATTTATAACATTGTCGAAATTCCCTACTACTGGATGGCTAAAACTAAAACTGTTGGTCAAATATTCTTTGGTGGCATTTATTATACCAAGCTTATAAAGGTATATGCAGGAAACCCTGAGCGCACATTCAGCTCAGTCTTATATCAGCAAAATCATTTAAATAATCTGCCATCTTACCGAGCTGACATCCCAGATCTTCAGGGTTTTGTCATCTGATGCAGACACCAGGAGGTTGGAGTCAGAGGACCAGGCCACATCAGATATACCCTATGGATTCATGGGAAATAATCAGGACTCAAAGCTCTTAGGACAGCTAGCGTGAAGCCAAAGTAACAAATGAAACTATGAAATGTGCCTTACTGGCTATTCCAAACATCTGATTCTAATTGACTAAACATAAAGACTGCTACAGGTAATCAATCAATAACAAACAAAAGCATAAGCACAGCGGCAGTAAAGATGAGTCAGTTGAACTCACAAGTTTGTGTCCAGATATGGTCTTCTCAAACTTGCCGTCATACGCTCCCCAGATTTTGATCAGTTTATCAGCAGCTGAAAAAAATAAATATACAATCAGTGTAAATACAGGTTAAAATAAAGGTCACATAGCTTAAAATTCAAAAAAGAAGCTGCAATAAATTATAGACGATTGATCACTTATGAGTTTTACTCACACGAGCTGGCGAGCCATTCTCCACTCGGACTGAACTTGACAGAGGACACAGCTTTAGTGTGGCCCGCTAATGTGAACTTCAGGCTGTAGTTTGGCTTTGCAGGTGCCGACTGCAAGTAAACACATTACAACACACTGTCATCTAAGCCTATTTCACGCAAAAATAAATCCCAACTGTGGGTATTTCCTGGCCCTGCCTAAAAGGCTGCAGTTGGAATGGAGCAGGTAACACTAGCAGCGCACAAACCTTGCTTTGGCTGGCAGACGCTGACGGCACAACTGGAGGTTTTGTGTCAGTCTCTGGTTTCTTGTCTTCTGTTGCCATGGTGAGGAAATTAGCATCCACTGTGCAGTATCCTAAAGCAGAGAAAAACTATATTGAAAGAAATATTTTCTTTTATAAAGGACATTCTTTATGAGTAGGTATTAGGTATTGCCACAACTATAGCAGTCAAATACCAGTGAACAGATAGAAATGCTGTCGCCGGCTTTTTGAGTAGTTTAAATGTATTATATCATAGTCAGCCAGGATTAACATTAATTGCACTTATCTAAGCTTATAGAAGGTGTTGGCTTTTCTGTATATAATAAAGTATTGGCCCTTCAAAATGAAATTCTTTTGTTATCAAAATGACCATTCAACACCTGTTTCTAGACGTTTCTTCATACCAACTATATTATGCACCCAAAACTTACTGTATCTACTTCAAATAGGATATTAGCTTCTGATTGCTACATACAGCCAGGTAAGCCTCAATTGGCTCCTGACATGTCACCTGGCAGCAGGTCCACTGGCACACGCAAAATTTACCCTAAAATTTTCTAGTATAAGATGACATCAATGTTTTCTATTCTATATGCTCCTGATCACAATAAGTCAATTTAAACCTATTAGATTATATATTTTTGGGTTATAACGCCCTGCATTAACTTTAAAATTCAAGTGAAAACAAATCTCAAACTGAATACAGGCAGTATTCAGTCTGATAGTGGTTTTCAATAATGAAAGGCAATGAAAGGACAAATCTCTTTCTCCATATCACAAGATAAGGTAGGGTACATAATGCATGCTACAAAATATGCACAAACTAAAACACCTGGTACATAACAATGGGCGGCTGTTTAGCTCCCGATGGTTCCTTTCGGGTTTATGCCCCTCATATGAACCATGACCGTTGCAGTTTTTACTAAAGGCCGTATTTAACCCGGTTGGCAAAGGCTGCAGCTATTTTCTCTTGTTCGTGTTGCTTTCTCATTTAGCTCCAAATATAGCCATTTTAGCTAGCTTTAGCTAGCTAACGCGGCATTACCTCGTCATGGCTACTTGAAACGATCAAATAGAAACACTTAATTCAATCCGCATAGACTGGTTGGAATTTTTAATTTATTTACATTAAATTGTGTTTAAATGCAATAAACCTGCGAGGAAAGAGAGAATCAAACAAAGGACGACACGGACTCCCTAGGCTGAAAAATTAAACTGACTACGATCGTATTGGGACGACAGCTAGCTGCGCTGTTTTATCAAGATTTAGGTGTCTCATAATCAGAGACGGCACCATCTTAAAACTAAGGGTTTTATGTGGAAGCTAAAGGTTGTTTAATAGTGTAGCCGCCGCTGCTCGAAATGTACTGGTGCTGTTGACAAACTGGCTGAGGTGCCACGGAGGGGCCCTCCATTCACACAATGAGGATTCAGTCACAAAGCCGATACTCACAGATATTGATAGAGCTTCGCGGTCAGATTGTTACTCCTCGTAAACACTCTAAAGATGATGTTTTTTAAATCACCAGATACGCGTATTTAAACGATCGCCAAGAACGCATACATCAAGTGACTTGCTCTTGGACGATTGCCTGTAGGGAAGAGAAGCGGGGAATGTGGTGTGTTGAAGCTTTGCGCATGCGTGTTGCGCACTTCTTCTTCTCTAGTTTTCATGGCGGGACGCAAACCAGCACGTTCAGATAAATACTGCCACCACTCATCAACAAGAGATATTTATTGCATGCCATTCATTATATGTTTAACATAAACTTTATTAAGTAAAAAAAAAAACAAGGGCGTTGTGAGCTGCAGTAACTACAGAGGGAGGAAGTTGCTGATCCCTGTGCCGTGAAAATACGGGAAAGAGTGCTTGTAGATAGGTTAACGAGACAGGTGGTGCTCGGTGAACAGCGGTATGGCTTCGAGCTGAGAAAGAGTTGCTTGTGAAGGTGGATGAGTTTAAAATACACGAGGTCAACCATGCAAAGCGACTGAGAGTGCACGAGAAAGGTGGAGAAGAGACGAATGCTGTAAAGACATCCTCAGAGAAGATTCATGGATGTAGAGAGGGTGATGAAAAACACAGGAGACTGCTGAGGGTTAGGGTGACATGGAGGCAGATGAGCTGTGGAGGCAGCAACTAAAAGAAAAAACAAAGCAGTGTTCCCCACTCTTTACAGACGTTCTCTTCTTTTGGTTTGAAACTCGACCCCCTCCGACACAGCAGGCGGCGGTATCCGCCGTTAACTTACTTTGGCTACGCATTTGCCCACAGACTGTGCAGACGAAGCGGAGCTTGTTCCCTGAAGCCATGCCTGCTGCAGGTTTGTGTGGAAGTTTTCAGCTGGTCTGAGTGCAGCCAGGAGTTAGCACATCTCAACTTTCTGCTGTGTTTGGGCTTCGGCGCGGGGTGAACGGGCTTCTGAAGGAGAGCGGCTTCTTAACTCATTTCAAAGTGCCTCCATAAAAAAAAAGGAATTTGGTAAACACTCGTGATATTCCCGTTATCCTCTGCGAAGCAAAGTGTGAGGTTTATATAAATTTACATATATATACATATATATGTGTGTGTGTGTGTGTGTGTGCTGCCGTTATCTGAAGATAATTTTAAGCTTATCTTTAACAGCGACCAGCGTCTATATGAGAACTTTGCAAGTGGTAAGTTGACCACGAAGCAGTAATGTTGTGAACAAAACCCACGTAGGTCCTGTTATTGCTCAAATGCAATGACTGTATTTATCCGTCATAAAAGGCCCATATAAGTTTACCTTAACCTGCTAGCCAAGGGGAGCTAACGTGCTGAACGTGTCACTGGTTACTTTGTTACCTTCTGATTATGTAACTTTGTTGTGCTCATTTAAAACTCTGTAAGGCTGTTCTTCCTTCTCGCTCATTTAAGTTATGTTATATTGGGGTTTTTATTTTTTTATTTTTATTTTTTATTTAGGGTTAAGCGACACCTCTAAATTGTATTTCATGGCATGATATCGCTGCGTTAAATTGAAATTTACTGGGTCTGAGATTATGCAAGCTCTTAGTGCCTTGTTCAAATAAGCAAATGAAATTTGGTTTTAAGAAGCATTTGAATTCGCTACAATATCGGGAAAACTGGCATTTAATGTGAAAAGAGCTCAAATAATAATGTACACAGAAAATGTCTTTAGTCTTCCTCAGTTTGCTTTCATTTATTTCTTGAGAAAAGGATGCCTTCACAATAATTGGTTTGTCTTGTAATATCTAATATGAACTTGCCTTTTACCATAATAATAATATGATGAAAATGATCATTTTAAGCTGTTTAAAAACTAAGCTGAAATGAACAAGCCCACTCTGGAAATCTGATAAATACAGGGTTACGGTACATATATGTACCATAATATACATATATAATATATGATATAGTCTGTTTTCAAGTTAAAACTTAGCTTTCGCAACTTTTAAAACTATATCAATAGCGTGAAGCAATCTGTCACTCGTTATCTTTTTTATTTGGCAACCCATGTGATCATAACTGTGTATTCTTTTATGTCAGCAGGCCACATCGTGTGGGTGGATGACTCCCCAGCCTGCCTCATGCACAGTTTTTTAGAGTGTGTGACAAGCTGTCAGGTAAACAGTACATGACTTACGGAAGATAACAAAAAAAACTCAGCAGAACTTGCGCCGCCATCATGTCCGCAGACATTGATCAGGACCCACCGCAGCTTGTTAATCCCCCACCTCCTGAGGTGACCAGTCCCAACAAGCCAGGCCGGAGGACCAACCAGCTGCAGTTCATGCAGAATGTAGTGATCAAATCCCTGTGGCGGCACCAGTTCGCCTGGCCTTTTCACCAGCCCGTCGATGCAGTCACTCTTGGATTACCAGTGAGTAGTTTGTACTTGTAGTATGTTTTATTTCATAACCTATTTGGCCATTGTAGTTAAATATACATTTATTGGTAGCTGCATATTTGCCAGCTATTTTTCCCCCAAAATATTTTTTCATTTTATGTACATCCTAGCCTACTTTGTGTTACTGTCTCCCTCTGTCTGTTTTTCTCTTCTGAAACAGCTTCTAGACCCTTTAACATTTTCGTTATTCTCTCATTGCAAATATTAATGTTGTCTAAGATCTGTTTTTTTTTTTGTTTGTTTGCTTCCCCCTCTTGTTTTTGTTGCCTCCTAATTTTTATGCACAACCGACATACCGCAGTGAGTAAAGCGATACTGGAATGTGGTGTCGCTCTGTCTTACATCTTTTTACCCATGCTTCAGTAACAAATGACCCTAAAATGGGACGAAAATTTCTTGATTCTACATTTTAACATATTGGTAAGACCTCTTAATTTGAAGTAGTTGCTTTAATAATGAGGTGTCACTAATTTGTTTGTCCAGTTTAGTGTGTAATCCACAATTATAAGGAATGAAAAATCTTATATTTATCTGATAATTCCATCCAGATTATCTATCTACAAGCAGTGCATGAACACCAAAATTTTGGTAATAATTTAACCATCTCCATTTTTGCCTTCAGTTCCAAACACTAATGAGTATGAATGCTAATGTTTCACATTTGACTCAGTCTTAATAAAGTAATTACCTTAGTTCATATCATGTTTTATAGCAAAAAACAATTCAATTAAGATCCAAAATGAATAAATTGGGCTGTTTATTCATCAATCATGTTCATCTGGAATTGACTTTTTTTAAAATTTTTTATTAACAGGACTATCACAACATAATAACGTCTCCCATGGACATGGGAACCATCAAGAAACGACTAGAGAACAAGTATTACTGGAGTGCGAGTGAATGCATGCAGGACTTCAACACCATGTTCACCAACTGCTACATATATAACAAGGTGAGGAGCTTTGTGATGAGTTGAGTTCGTGTCACTGTTGCGATTGCTGCCTACTATGGCACGAGTGCAGTTAAATTGGACGTCAACACTTCCCCAGAACTACTTTCACCATGAAAATTGCTGTTTTAACCATCTCCATAATTTTCCTAGTTAAGCCACAAAATGCGTAAAAACTCCTTCTGGATTCCCTCTGTCCTCTCCAGCCTACAGATGACATTGTCTTGATGGCTCTCGCCTTGGAAAAGGTTTACTTGCAAAAAGTTGCCCACATGCCTCAAAGAGAAGTGGAAATTCTTCCTCATGCTGCCAAAGCGAAGGGCAAAAAAAGTAGCACGCAAGGTAACTCCCTCAAAAGAACTGGTAACACTACTTCATGTGCTCTTATGGGATTCTGAGCAGCATGTATGTAATATAGCTGAATGTGATATGAGGTGGTGCAGGTGTTTTAGAGAAGGTGCAGATGTTCATGGAAAGTGATGGGATTTGTGACAGTGTAGCACCTGCACATCAGATAGAGTAAATGTCTAAAATCTAGGCAGGCTTTCAGTTTCACAGTTGTGTGCCTCCTATCTGTTTAGTAAAATTCTGAAGGTTTCAAGATTAGTTTTAGTTGGATTTTTGCATCAATTTTGCATTTTTAAAAACCCTAAGCTAATACAGAGGAAGGAAATAGTGCAGATAAGAGCCACAATAAAAGTTTGAACAAACTAATTGCAACCAATTTGAATGATTTTCTTTTTTTCTTTTTTAAAGAAAGCAGGAAGAGGCGTGAGAGTTCAAGCCGTGCCAAGAGCGACTATGAAGAGGAGTCGCCTCAACATCAAGCTGAACCCTGTGGCCTGAGTGAACAGCTTAAGTACTGCAGGAGTATCCTGAGGGAAATGTTCTCCAAGAAACATTCCGCCTATGCCTGGCCTTTTTATACGCCTGTAGATGCAGAAGCTCTGCAGCTGCACGATTATCATGACATCATAAAGTACCCCATGGATCTTAGCACCGTTAAAGTATATTTGCTTATATGCCTTTTATATATGCATTTACTATGTTCTTTGACACACATGCTGTAGATTGTTTAACTTTGTTTTTGATACATTTTTATTTTCAGAAAAAGATGGATGCAGGAGAGTATAAGGATGCACAGGCATTTGCTGCAGATGTTAGGCTAATTTTTTCTAACTGCTACAAATACAATCCTGCACACCATGATGTTGTTATTAAGGCCAGAAAACTTCAGGTGTGTTGTGAATTTATATTATAATATTATTATTAAGGAATTTAAACCGTTTTGGGGGCTCTGCTATCCGTTTCACTCAATTTTACTATTTGTTTCAGGGGGTTTTCGAGCAAAGGTTTGCAAAGATGCCAGACGAACATGTGGAGGTGACCTCACAAGTAGGTGCCAGTTTGGAGAAATCGGAGTCCTCAGAGGAGCGTGCCACCCAACTTGCTGAGTTGCAAGAACAGGTGGGTGCAGATCAGGTGGGTTGCTGCACAGATGTCTACCTCAAGCGTTGTTTGTTAAGAAAAGTTGTGCTACTCATAGCAAATCAAGGCCCATATCTGATTTAAGTGGCACCACTGTGCACAAGGAGGCAGTCTCCTTGGCGAGCTCAGCACCACTTCCAGAGCTGCTTTTATTTTTAGATTGCCTCCTGAAAGTCCTCCTCTGAGATCCACTGCACATTGTGTGCACTCAAGCTCCTTCACTGCATCAGAACTATAAACTTTAACTTGCATTTCATTTTGAGGAATTGAAAATTTCAGCGTGCAAAAGGGCATGTACGGTTGATGACACTATATTGCCAAGCACTGTGTATGCACACACATATTCAGGTACTAACTAGATGTTTTTAGTCCACACTATACTGCCAGAAGCATTCACTCACCTGCCTTCACACTTGAATGACATCCCATTCTTAATCCATAGGGTTTAATTGATGTCAGCCTACCCTTTGTAGCTATAATGGCTTCAACTCTTCTGGGAAGGCTTTCCACAAGATTTAGGAGTGTGTTCAATATAGTGTATATGATACACCTGCCTTTTTCATTCACAATTCAGGTCATTTCCACCAAATCTCAGATGCTAAAGACTATTATAGTAGGAGTAAGCATTTGGTGTGCTTCTGGTTGCAGTCTTTACCAGGTGTGCCACCTTCACTGCTTGATCATATTCTGAAAACTGCTGTCAGGTTTCTGGGCCGTAGCTGCAGACCCAGCTCTCGCCACCATTGATGAGCTTCGACGTGAAAGTTGGGTCGATTGACCTGCTGTGTGCACAACTTTTCGAGGTCCATCGTAGAGGTGGTCACAAGGTGGATTCCAGAGAGAGTGGACATTAACTGTGTATTGAGCCTTCCCCCTGACACATCATTCTCAGGAATACAAGACTTATAATTCTTGTGGCGCTTTTATTTTAATGTCATTATATGGCAGCACATTAACCCGTTTCTGCTGACACTCTACCCAGCTTAAAGCTGTTCATGGACAGCTTGCTGCTTTGTCTGAAGCCCCTTTGAGTAAACCAAAGAAGAAAAAAGAAAAGGACAAGAAAGACAACAGCCAGCAACATATAGGAGCAATGAATTCCAAATGCACATCAAATTTTTGCACCAGGTATGATGTTTTACTTATTTCAAGAACTTTATTGGTGGTTGTATTTTTTTTTAAACCGAGATTTTTCACTGCTTTGGCTTAATGACAGGTATTCACAGAAAGGGAGCAAAGAACGGGAGTCAGAGGATGAGTCTTGGCCAATGACTTACGATGAAAAGCACCAGCTGAGCCTGGACATTAACCGGTTACCTGGCATGAAGCTGGGCCATGTGGTGCACATCATTCAGAGCAGGGAGCCCTCAGGGTCCAACACCAACCCAGATGAAATTGAAATTGACTTTGAGACACTGAAGCCATCCACTCTGCGTGCGCTGGAGCAGTATGTCAGGGCATGTCTCTGTAAGAAGTTTAAGAAATTTCAAAGTAAGTACAAAGCACAGATTCACTTGACATTAAGGTGCTAATCACCCAAAGAGTTTCTCTGCTATAAGCGTCTGTACTGTTTAATCGATGCCGCTGCCTCTTTTACTGCCCTTCATCCAGTGAGAAGCCGGCAAGCCGCATCTCATCGCAGCAGCAGCGGCAGCTCTTCAGATTCAGCCAAGAGCAGCCTCACAGACTCTAGCACAGAAGACAGTGACTCATGATTACTGTACTGATTTTATTTATTTTTGCTATCATGACCAAAAGACATTTCCTCAAAAAATGTTAAATCTTTCTATTTTTTTATATGTGCATTATGCTAAAAATAAAAATTCCATTGGAGAAAGTTTTTTATTCTGTGTAGCTTTTTCATTTTTTTTTTCTTGAATAAAATTAGCTGTCTAATTTTATTTATCAGTCACAAGAAATTTGCAGCAGAGCTGGATGGCATTCTGGGGGAAGAGCAGATTTCATTGCACCAGTTTCATTTGCCCTTAAATTACATTATAAGTTTTTTCAAATATGGCACAGAAATGAAGTTATATTTTTATAAACATCTTAACAAATATGCCATTTTTAGTTCTTTTTTGCTTTGGTAATTTTGAAGTCATTTGTTTATATTATCTGCTTTAAAAAGTTATCTTAATTTAGCACTAAATAAATATAGGTGTACAATGCAACAATAATGCATAACACTGATGAATTTTCTCATGTTTCAGATCGCAACAGTTTTTTTTTTTTCTGTATGAGCATGAAATCAAGCAGCAGAGGCCAGGAATATTATGAAACTCAGCAGTTTGCTTTGGGGAACCGTCCAAACAGTGGGAATGTAATTTCCCATGAACAAATCACAGCATAAAAATGCTTTCCAAGAGCCTCAATAAAAAAAAAAAATTTGTGAGGTTTTCATGATGGTAAAAAGATGTAATCTAGAGTTGATTGTGCGTATGGCCACTGCCTGCTGTTACATAATGGTTTGTTTTCAGCAGTAATTCAGACGTTATATACCAAGCACCTAGGCATGCAGACTGCTTCTACAGACATCTGTGAAGAATGGGTCGCTCTCAGGAGCTCTGAATTCCAGCGTGGTACCACGATAGGATCCCACCTGTCCAACAAGTCCAGTTGTGAAGTTTCCTCACTACTAAATATTCCACAGTCCGCTGTTAATGGTATCATAACAAAGTGGAACTGAATGGGAATGACAGAAACTGAGCCACAAAGTGATGGGCCACATAAAATTGCAGAGCAGTCAGCAGATGCTGCAGTGCATAGCATGCAGAGGTGGCCAAGTTTCTACAGACCTCCAAACCTCCTCCTGTGGCCTTCAGATTAGCTCAAGAACAGTGAGCTTCATGGAAAGGGTTTCCACAATAAGAGGGGAGACTGTGAGCCATCAGTGTCTGGCCTCACAAATGTGCTTCTGGAAGAATGGTTAAAAATTTCAATAAACACTCCTAAACCTTGTGGAAAGCCTTCCCGGAGGAGTTGAAGCTGTTTAAGATGCAAAGGGTGGGCCAAAATCAATTAAACCCTATGGACTAAGAGTGGGATATCATTCAAATTCAAATCCGTGTGAAGGCAGGTGAGAAAATATGTCTGGCAGTATAGTGTATGGACTAAAAACAACTAAATGGTTAGGAATATACAGTATGTGTGTGTACATATTGCTATCTTCCTTGTTTTGCATGTTTGTCACACTTAGGCGTACATGGTCAAGATCCTCAAACCAATTTTAATATGAGTCAAAGATAATCCAAGTAAATAGAAAATGCCGTTTTTAAATTATGATTTCATTTATTAAGGAAAAAAAGTTATCCAAACCTACCTGGCCCTGTATGAAAAAGTAATTCCCCCTTACACCTAATAGGTTGTGCCAACCTTGGCAGCAAGAACTGTAATCAAGCATTTGCAGTAACTGACAGTGAGTCTTTCACATCACTATGAAGGAATTTTGGCCCACTCTTCATTGCAGAATTGTTTTAATTGGAGAGTTTTCGAGTATACGGCCTGTTTAAGGTCATGCTAAAGCATCTCAGTCAGATTTAAGCCCGGTCTATAACTAGGCCACTCCACAAGTATCTTCATTTTTTTTCTTCATTTTCTAACCAACCAGAGGTGGCCACTCCTGGGAAGGTTCACCAGTGATCCAAGTTGAGGGAGAAAGAAATCACGAGTATATGAGCTTGTCAAAAATAGGTTTGCACTTTGTTTCTTCTGTCTCATAAGAGTTCCTGTTAAGTACTTGTAAGGAAAAATAAATTCCTGAAAACTTAAAGATCACCTTGCAGAGTGCAAAAAGCTGATAAATTGTCAATAAACAACTAGCAGTGGACAAAAAGCAGCCCTGACTCAAACATGAACTCCACTTCCAGCCGACCTGCCAGCTCTTCTGTAAAACTGGCACAAGCCCAAAGCTGCCCAGTTCAAACAGCTGGTGCCTGCACCAGATTACACTCACTGCATCTTTGAGCATTCATCAGAATGGCAGCATCTATGGAGTCAGGGAAGTTTGTGTGAGAAGCCTGTGGTAGCAAAGCAAAACTTACTGGCAGAAAAAAAGAAGGAAGAAAAGCAAATCTGCAAGCTGTGGGTCAGTTTTTGAACACACCAGTAGATGGCCATCATCTACCATCTTTATTTTTGGGGGGGGGGTTTGTTGATTTTGTTGTTGGTTTTTATGCAGTGCTTTTTTCTATCATTATTTGCCAGTGCAGTTTGTCATTTCATAACAGAAATAAACCTTAATCTGATTTTTAAAAATCAGAGAACAACTAAAAATTAATTAAAAAAAAATGCAGATAAAAAGTAGTCAAGCTTTTTGTAAAACAATGTTCTCCACTGTCGATCAGTTGTATACCAATGCTGGAGCGAGGTGGGCTCGAAGCCCTATCTGCCATTCATCATTTACCCTATTTTTTTCCGCCACCCCAGCCTGCTGTCCTTCTACTGCAGTATGCATGCTGCTGGGTGATGTGCTCTCTGTGACCTGCATTTCTGTCATGCCACATGCAACATACCATCCAGCAGCCCTCAAGGCATGATTGATCAATGCCACAGCTCCAGTGACAACAAGTCATTTCTGCCACTTCTGGCCATCACTCAGTGCATGAACACAGTGTTAAGAAGACCACACACGTGCATCTCTACAAACACATTACATGGTTTGTTTGATTAATTGATGTCTCGGTTTCTTTTCTTCTTTTTTTTTTACCAGCTTGTAAAAGACCCATTAGAAGTGAATACAACTGAATGACTGGGGTTTCATATTAATGTCAGTTTGAATGAACTATATAGACTGAACTGCATATGCATGCACTTTAGTTTGGCAAATGATTTATGCTAATGTGACATATACCACGATTGCAAATTATCAGATGATGTTCTTGAAGTGTGAGCCTCTTTTTCTGAGACCCTCAATTTGTAACAAACTTTATGGTTCTTATTAATCTATTCAAAACCATTACTTACCCAGGCAGAGATTTTGCTGAGCATAATCTTTTTGCAGCAGTGCACTGCATCACACTCACACATCATATATTTTCTTCTTATAGAAACTGCCCATTATAGCTTTGTACTTGCTAGTATGACAAAAGTTCACCTCGGTCTGGAGCATCCTCATGAGGCGAGGATGACTCTGAGAAAGGTGTTGGATCAGCCTACAATTACATGGGGGGGAGCTTGTTAATGGGTTCACAGTCACCAAGAACACCACTGGTAAAACATTACACCGTAATGGAGTGAAATGGCACACAAGGCTTCAGAGGATGCTTGGGAGAAAGTGCTGTGGCCAGATAAAACCAGAACTGAGCTCTTTGGTATCAGCTCTTCCCACCGTGTTTGGAGTAAGAGAAATACTGAGTTTGACCAAAAGAGCACCATCCACACAGTCAAGCAAGGCAGTGAAAACGTGCTGTTTTTCGGCTAAGGGTACAGGA
>VUQK01009550.1:2949-13457 GCA_015106715.1 Bujurquina vittata | reverse complement strand
TTTCGGCTAAGGGTACAGGATGACTGGGATGGGGCCATGTACCGTAAAATCTTGAACGAGAACCTCCTTACCTCAGCCAGAACAGTGGAGATGGGTCAAGGATGGGTCTTCCAGCATGACAGTGACTCAGAACATACCACCAAGGCAACAAAGACCTAAAGAAGGGGCACATTAAGTCTGCAGCTGAAGCTTCAAGTTACCAAGTGGCAGCCAAGAAACCTAAAGCATTGAGAGAGTTTCTGTGAAGAAGAGTGGGCCAAAGATGTGATCAAACTTGGTGACCAAGTACAAGAAACATTTTACTGCTGTGCTTACCACTGCGGTTTCTCCACCAAGCACTAAGTCCTGTTTTGTTCGGGGATCAAATACTTATTTCATTCACTGACATGCAAATCAATTCATGTGTTTTTCTGGATATTTGGTTGGTATTTTGTCTCTCGCCATTAAACAGGAGATCAAATAATTATTTCCCACACTGTATATTCTTTGGGTGCTTTTCTTGAGTCTTATCTGTTATGAAGTGCATGGGGAAAAGAAAAGAAAAGAAAAGAAAAGAAAAGGCATACCAAGCTGTTCCAGCAGGTTTCACTAAATTTGCTGACCTTTAGTTGCTGCATGTGTCTGGATGGGATTTTAGAGAAGTTTTGATCTTTTAACAAAAGTTTGTTCAACTGTGTAACTTTAAGCAGTAAAACTGCAAAGTTCCTCCAAAATTAAGTAATTTTCTTCTCAGAATCAACGCCAGGACTCTATTTCTCTTGCTCTTTTCCCCCAGCATTTGCCCTGCTTAAAGATTAATGGGCCATATTTTAGGCTGATGGATCTGTTCAAACAGTCCTTAAAGGTTAAATGATCTCATGGCTCAGAACCCAAAGGCCAAACTCTAAGAGCATTTGTGCATCACAGAATTAATTTTACAAAAAGGTTATTATCAGCATCCATTTGTTGCTCCCATATTTTCATATGGACTGCATACAAAATTACAGAGCTTTGTCTGAGTTAAGTACGTTAGCGGGAAACAATTAAATGAAGTGCTGGTATAATGTCAAAGAAAGTGTGTTTTATGTTATTCTGCTGATGCTTGTTGCAGATATGGAAGTAAATGAAAATAAGTGCTTATGTTCATTTCTATCTATCTATCTATCTATCTATCTGTCTGCTCTTTAGAAAGGATTACAGGTTTTAAAGAGGGCAGCAGACCTCTTTACAGACCTTTTCACTCTCCAAGAAAAGCACAATACTGCTCAGGGTTATTGAATATTTCTGACTGAGTTTCCAAACAGTCCATAGTCTAATCTTGTCTGGCTTTCCATCAGTGCAATGTCTGCAACCAGAGGGAAATGCTTTTCTGTTCAGTTGTGAAAGATCTTCAATTAAATGACTATGAATCAAACACTGATGTCTCAAGCAAGATATCTGTTCCCTTGGGGATCACAAAACTTATGACACGTTATTTTACTGGAAATGTGGTCTGCGCATAAACTGTACGTAGAAAATGGACTCACTGCCCAAGTTTGAAAAGTGAAGCCGGTGCTTAACCTTGAACTTGCATCTCTAGTTGCAAAAGAGCCTTTCACCTCGTTTGATCGCGCAAACAATTTCTTGATTTGCTCTCAGTCACTAATTTAAATGATTTTATACATTATGGCCCCTTTAGAGACAATAAGGACCCTAAAGTAGCCAGTAGCATTTATGCTTTAGGACACACTGTCCAAACCTTTGACTGGCACTGTATTTCTAAGTGATTCTTTTTCTCACACTGTATCGCTAGACCTAATCTTAGGACACCATATATGGGATTAATGCTATGAAAATTCACCACCTGCTCCAAAATCTGTTGAAATCAAGCACAGTTAAACAAACAAACAAAAAAGCATCTATTCTGTCTCGTATTTAGTGCTCTGGCAAAAGATGGTACATTTCCACAGCCTTCATTGTAAAACGTCGAGTGCGATCTTCTCAATCTTTCTAAAAAAAAAAAAAGAAAAAAAAGTAAGCTCATCCTTGTTTCCATGTGGGTGACTTAAGATTTAAAGCTTCAGCTTGTTCTTTGCATGGGCCAGCAGTTTTTGTAATCCTAAAAAATCTTTCAAATACAAAAGCACAGAAAATCAGGTTTTGCTCTACTGCTCTCATATATGAGATAAATTGGCTAAATGTGCTACGTCCCTGTGGGAACCTGGAGGTGGGAAGGTGCACTGATGACTGAGCTGATAAAGTAATGAGACATGACAAAGGGGGTTTAACAAGAAACAGGTGGCACATTGAGGTCGGTGACAATTAAGAGATTAATTGACCAACTGTGATTATTTTATTAACAAAAGATGACATTGGGGAAAAGCGTGGCAGAGTGGGAGTATTTGGAAATGAGAAAAGTGCCCAAAAAAAGGTATGAAGACAAAGTCATAGCCAAAGTATATGATCTAGAGGGAAGAACAGCTCAAAACTGAAATGCCAACTCAAACTGGCACGATCTTATCCTGCTCCTGCTTTGACTCCACCAGTTATTGGGGGTGGGGGGGTGGGGGGGTGTCTGTCTCTTTGCCAGGTTAAAAGTTTTAAGTCATCTCACTTTATGGAGTCTCAAAAAAGTCGGCATCAACCAGCAAATCTGCATTTGTCTACTATGAAAGGCTTAGAGGCGCTTACCAACACGCATGCTACCAGGCTCCTGAAACCAAAGCACCCAAATGTAATTTGATCTGATCATTTTCACCTGTGCTGGATTTTAAATACAGTGTTGTGAACTTTGTCATTTTTTAAGCACTGTGAGCTCTGCTTGAAGCACACTTTATCGCGTTCCCAAAAACAACAGGTAAGCCATTACCGAACACGTTATGACAAGCCAATAGCATTTTTCAGCCTCGAGCATTTGCAGCCGGGTAAATGTGGTTTGTAGCGGTAGGTGTGTAGGGTTTTTTTTTAATAAAAATAAATACTACTGATTGTAGTTTAACTGTAACTAATCAGCTGTTTTTTTTTATGTGGAATCAGAAGTTGCCCTTTTAAAATCTGCTGTGTTGCTGTTTGAGGATGACTGCAGACTGTGGCTAATGGGATAAGGGAAAAAAAAGCATAACTGCTAACTATTGTATCCATTTTTCTTTTGATTATTGATACACTGGCACCAAAAATAATCCCTTTTATTAAAACACACAGACATTCTTAATGGTTTTGCCAGATAGTGACTTACCAGAGTCGCTACTTCATAACCTCATAACATAATTAAATCAAATTAACTAAACTGACACTTTATTTAACCTGAAGAATAGCATTAATACACACACTAACACTCCTGTGCAGTAAAATTAGAGGTAATTACAGCCTCTTGCTTATTTAGGATGATGCTTCTTTGGTTACACACACACACACACTGAGTTTGGGTCTTGCAGTGTATCAAGTACCACAGAAATACTGTATCATAATATCATCAGTGTAGTAAAGTATCGTGTCTCCTCTAGCGGGTACTGACAATAAGACAGCAAATAAATTTGTGCCTGCAATTAAGTTAATTTACTAAAGCACCTGATCCCGGCTTCTTCACTTCTCATGTTGAAGTGTTTTTAGGCAGCGAACATGCACACACACAAAAATGTCCCAAATTTGTGACAGCTGAAGTGCTGTATGTATGCAAAGCACTGTAAAACAGTGCACTGTGAAAGGGTGAAGATGGCTTGTAAAGGAGGTGCTTTGATTGGTTGCTGAAACTAGAAGAGCATTAGCTAAAATGCAGTCCATTTACCACTTAGTTAGTTATTACTTCCCATATCAAGGTATGTGATAAAACATAAGTTTGCAAGAATCAGCACAAACTTCCTCACCAAAGGTTTACATATTATACCCTCTTCGACCTCTAACCACCCTCGGTTAATGTTTAGATGTGGAGGTATAGGCTTCAAAAGAGTTTGCTTCTGTATTAATCTTAATTTAACTAAAAATCAACTTGTATATGTAATTATTAATCAAAGAGACAAGGGCATTAACTTCTTTTGGCTCACGAAGCAGGGAATTACTGGAAAAAGTCTGAAAACCACTGACCGGTGTATAAAAATGGCTCCACCACAACAGCAACAGCCTACATTGGGACTGCTTTTGCTCATGCATCAGCATTCGCACACTAATAATGTCATTTATAATAACAGGAACCAAGCTCCTGTTGTGCCTCATGTACATATTTCTGATAATGAATATATCCTTTATATACATTTTCCAATGCATGACTTTTTGCACGAGTACATTTTTAATGTTTAATTGATAGATTTACTTAAGTAGACTAAATGAAGTGAATAAGCTGTTTTTCCAATGTTTCTTGCGTCAGATTATATGAGAGAACGTGCGTCTGTGTGTGTGTGTGTTTTAACTTTTATTTAGCCTGTATTTCTATGCCAGGCAGGGTAGCCATGTCTCTTGGTTTACTTCTCCTCATAAGGGTTTACTGCATCACTCTGAGTCTGGCCCCTCACCCAGGACCAATTTGTCTTAGAAAAACCACCAGGGACAAATTACCTCTGACAATAAATGAGGCGGTTCAGGCATCTGAGTAGGATGCCAGTGCCACCTTCCACCAGATGACCTGGAGGAAGTGGCTGGAGAGAGGGTGGCCTGGGGTTCTCTGGTTAGACTCCTACTCCCATGACCGGGACCCAGAGAAGCAGCAGTGAATGGATGGATGGAGGGATGGAGAGATGGATATTAACTTTACTCACCGATTATTTTCATGTTGCATTTACAGCGGCTGTAACAGTTGCAATTACAGAAATATTTCGAATAAGTCTTTTGAGATGCACGAAGGAGCTGACAGGTTTTGTTCTGAGATTTTGGAAAGAGCCCGCCTCTGTGTGTGTACTAACTGAATTACTGTCATAGAGAATAAATGTGTTCAGCCTGCGAGAATCCACAATAAAGCTGCTGCATTTGGATTAGAAGGAACTTGGTGATTTTAGTCACGTTGCTTTTCGTGCCTACTTTTGCGCGAGATCAGACATAAAAACAGTGATCAGAAAAGAAGAATGCCAAACCGTTGTTTTTGCTGTGGGCCTCTTTGAAGTACAACTGCCAACTGGAAAGAGATGTCATTTCGTGCCAGCTGAAATCCCTGCACTGGAGTAACAAGTAACGAGAGCTTTCAGAATCACAGGGAGGCATCTGCATGGAGAGATGGCACAGCAAACGTAAGAAAATATGTCTCCGTGATTTTTTTTTTTTAACCCCTTTATGTCAGTGATCCGTGCAGTGTGCGCTTCACCCATCAGAGGGCGCATCCAAACGCTCAGTTTAAAAAAAAATACTCCCTGAAACTCAAATTCCTTTGAGTGTGGAGCTGCTTAAGAGAACTAACCGCGTTTTAACTTTGTGTGACTTAACCAGCACTTACGCACCAGTTCAAACTCCGGGGTCAATACCGAGCCCGAAGCCTGGACTCCCTTCATGTCTGAGCAGCACGGATCGGGAGTTGGGATCTCTAAACATCTCTTGTCCGAGAGGGAAACACGGAGAGGGAGACGTGAGAGCAAGGACGTGAGCGGAAGGGAGGCAAAAAAATCAGAGAAAAGACAAGCTGGACACCGTGGTAACGCTGTTTTTGGGCGTGCGTAAAAGCGCGAAGCGAAGTTGCATTTACGGGATACATGTAAACACAGATTGCCCCTTTCCCCCCCCCAGACTGGACATGTTTCCGCTGCTGGAGAGCGACGTTTAGACTGTTGTGAAAGGAGCCTGAACCAACCGTTGTAGAGAGCCTGGTCTGTTATCCCCGTTTCGTTACCTTTCGCTTTTGGGATTGAGTGGAAGTCCTTGTTTTTGACGCTTAGAGTAATGAGGAAACGCTAAATGCAAATGAGGTTGGTGACTCTGTGCTTTTATTTGCCTGCAGAGACTTGAGAAGCCGCCGTTCCCACATTGCACAGCTGCCCGTGTGTTTTGGCTCAGTGAAATGTGAAATACTAGTGAAGTCGGTGGATGACAAACCGCTCCATCCAGCTGCTTCGATAGTCTGCGTTGTAAACCTTTCACGCCCTTTTGGATCGGATGTGGTGAGAAAGAAACTTTTTAAGAATGAAGAGGAGAAAATTCACGTAGCACGTCTGTTTTCTGCTTACATCGTCGCTGTGTGCCGGAGTGGATCCCTGTTGTTATTTTAGTCGTTTCCCAACCTTCATGTTGAGGAGACGGGGGAGCTGGCATGCGCCTGGACGTGGGGATATAGTGCGCTGACCTACTGCGAATAATAGAAAGTTGCGAAATTGCCTTATTTCCGAGCTGATATAGTGAATGATTGAGATACCCGGAGCCGGTGGGAAAGCAACCGTAGTGCCTGCTTGTGCGTCGTGAAACAACGCTCGCACCGAGCCACTTGGAGAACTAGGTTATTTTGCGAGTGGAGTCTTCGGAGCAGATATGGAGGAGTGGAGACAATGCGGACGGTGGTTGATAGACTGCAAGGTCCTGCCCCCGAACCACCGGGTTGTGTGGCCCTCGTCGGCCGTCTTCGACTTGGCACAGGCCCTGCGAGATGGGGTACTGTTGTGCCAGATGTTGCACAACCTCTCCCCCGGATCAGTGGACCTCAAGGAGATCAATTTCAGACCCCAGATGTCACAGGTGAGTCGGCCTCCGTGTACATTTCAAACCACCAAATGATGGCTTTGATTTACACGCCCCCCGGGCAAACTTTTATATGCGCTGCGCTGCTACACATCCACACCCTAGGATTCCCAGGGCAGCCACTGCCCACTGAGATGTTCCATGATTTGCCTTGATTGTTTAGAAAGCTGTTTTTTTTTGTACCACATCTGTCTTCCTGGATTTCCCCAGCTGATCCGGAGAATTTAACCAAAAACCTTCCTGTCACAACAAGCCCATTCCTTGGCACAGTAAAGCAATTTTTATCACTATATCTGTGATAATACAGGAGTTAAACACATGCTGAGGGCGCCTGTGTGTGTTAAAACATGCAAGCTTCCTTACTTTTTTTCACAGGTGGGGTAGAGAATGCAATTATGCCCACCAACACCTTATTCTGAAAGTGTCACATCGGCACCCAGTGTGGTGGTATAGGCCTCAGGGTCGATGTTGAGCTGTTGGCTTCAGAAGCAGGTCACTAAATGTGAATTTATTTCATCTATTTGTCAGCGCAGATCTGAATATTATTTTTTTTGTCTCCCATCCATCAGGAAAATGACAATGAAATTATGGCACAATTGACGGCTAGAGCATCTTCACATTCACCTTCAAGGGTGCTAATTGGGTGTTATGCAGACAGTCTAAGTCTGTGTGGAAGTGAGCAAAGATAATAAGCTTCTTAAGGAAGAGGAAGTGGGGTGATGCTCTCCTAGTGTTCATAATTCAGTACACACCATTCATCTGGTTGTTAGAGGTTTAAAAAGGAAGCTGATCTCTTTGCTTTTAAATGTTACCTGTCTCAGATTCAAGGGAAACGACAAACTGTACGAGCCTCGAAGTGTGTGTGTGTGTGTATATAATTAAACTCAAACAGAACCCAATGAGATTAGTGGGTTGAACTGCAGCTATCACACGCCTCTTGTTTCTGTGACGCTCCCTCTCCACTTCAGCTCATTCATGCTTCCAAAGCCAATAAGAGGAAGTGTCGGGTGCCACAGGAAGTTTACACGACCACAGCGGTGGAGCACAAGTGCTCTGTGGCAAACATGTCTATTGACTTTTATTCACCCTGATGTCTGCACTGAAAGACCACATAGCTTCCACTGCAGCCTGGTGAACAAGCCTTGGTGCTGGCACGCTGATAGATTTCACTTATTCTTATTGTCATACCTGCAGGCTTTAATAGCTGTGATAAGGAAGTGATTGCTCACTGACAGCAAATTTGTCTGATATGCTTGGCACACCTTCCGTGACCTCTTTCTGTCATAATAATGTGTGAATGTGAGTGTGGGTCTACTGTCTGTCTGCTTCTTCTTCTTTTTGCTGCTCTGCTGTCTGTGTTGGGTGCCATTTTCTAGTAAACATTACTTTCTTTCCCGTAATTAATTAAGAAAAACCAATGTCATGCAAGACTCTGGGCCTTGTGGTTGGCATTTTATGCTGTTTTCTTCCATTTCTGACACTAAACACCTAATAGAAGAAAGGACATATTAATCAGTGAAAGTAATTGTTAGTGGCATTACTCTCCATCCCTCTCTCTTTGCCTAGTAACCAACAGTGGCCTCAACTTATCACCTCCAGAAGGAGTTCAATGATTACAAGGGTGAGAGAGAGCGAGGCTCGGATGGCATGCTTTGATCCGCCCACTAATCCCGTGCTCCCAGTACCACTGAGGGAATCTGCAGTGAGGGTGGAAGGGGTGTCCTCGGTGACAAATTGGGTTAAACAAAATCCTGGCAGCAGAACAGTAGTATGTGATTTATGATATGGCAAAGGTCAAAGCTCATTTGCTTTAAAACCAAGAACACACAAGTCAGCGGCGTGACCAAATGAAGAGGAGATGAAGCCGAGCAATTACGCTGTTTGCTCTGGACAAAATTTCTCGTGTTCAGTGGATAAACTTATACAGTGATTGGTTCTAAAATTGAGTTGTGGCTCTGGTGTATATCTAGTTTTTGACATTTGGTTATAATATCCCCAATACAAGCAAGCGGAGCAGACCTGCATCGTAATGAAGGCTTGTGGTGATAGAAGAACATTAGGACACAAAGAATGTGTTCCCCCTTTTTTCTATTCACCCACTACTTCTGCTGTTATCAGGGACTAATCACAATAATGCTTTCAAGTCTGGCATTGATTCCAGTTTGTGTTCTTGGTGCTTTCAGAGCTCGCGGAGAAGCTGTGGTAGAAGCACGACAGTCATAATGTTTTGTTAAAACATGGCATGTTAACAGTTAATGAATTTGCAACTGAAATTCCACTCGGTGCGTTTTTCTGCCGTGACTTGATGCTTTATTGGTTTGAGGATGAATACTGTGCAAATGTCTTGAGCCACCTCTTATTTCTTACTCATTTTGCAAGTAATTTGAAACATGCAATTGGACATGGAACATGTAAATAAGTATATAATGCAATAAGAGAGATCCGTGGCCACTGATTTTCAGTGAAATTCTTGTGCAGTTTGGCATACCTCAACCTTTTCTCCCTACTTCCCTTCCTTAAGAATGGCTTCTTGGCAGCCATCCTTCCATTGTGACCATATCTGATGACGCTTTGGTGAACAGGTCGACTGAAGGTGCAGATGCAGCTCTCGGATCCTGTGTCAAGTCGTTTGCTGTATATGACTTTCAGATAGGTCAGCCGCTTCTTCTTTTATCCTCCATTTGTTCAGTTTGCTCAGTGGAGTGGAGGACTGAACTGTGTTACCTTTTGGCATGAGAAACATTCCTCTGAAAATGGTCAGGTACAAGGGCTGGACTGAAAATGAGTGAAAGAGCAGCCAGCGTCCAAATGTTAACTTTGAAAGACCTTCAGAAAGAATGAAGGATTGTTGCTCAAGACCACTCGGAACAAAAACATGAAAAACGAGGCGTGGTGCAAGTTTTTTGCACAGTATTGTACACCTTTTTTGCTCCTGACCCAGAGCCTTTGAGCCTGCTAAAATTGGATCGTACCACTTGGACTGCAAACCAGGAAGCTTCTGATATTTTCCACTCTTTTTATGCAACTGAAAATTGAATATCGCAATTGTTTTTGATTGATTTGATTGGTAAGAAAATGACATGAAAGCTCGGTTAACTTCCACCTTGAAGAAATTGATGGAATCCGTCTCAATGATATATACTGTTAACGGGGAATTCACCACAGGAGGACATTTACAACTTCAAAACAATAAAAAAACCTCCTCAATGATAGAAAGATTGATGTATGTATTTGACAGTGTTCACAATAAGCAGGCAGAAATTGAGAAAAAGCCCTTTTCCCTCCAAGCGTACTCTTTTGTTAAGATCAAAATAAAACCGTGTGCCATAACTGAATTGATAACATACAGGACCAAGTACACACTGCTGAGCTAATTTGCGACTGTCCAGTGTGATTTCCAGCGTGTCTGGTTAAAAGTCGGCGCTGACCTCATTAACATTTCTGTTATCAGAGTTGCAGTTGTAGAGTTACTTGCCAAAAGAGAGCACGAGCTGGGGGGAGATTTAACGTCGTCCTTCCCACCTCCCCCAGTGTGGACAAGAGCGGAGGTACAGTACAGTAGCTCTTGCAAAGAAGCTGTGAAACTGACCTTCATTTATATGAAATACACTTCCTAATTGTATTTTTCAGCATTTGTTTGTCTTTACCTCGAGGTTGTAAATGGGTGGTTAATGAGCACTGGTGTTTGCAGACGCTTCAGAGCTCAAAGTGTACTTATTCAGAATCCAGCGCCTCGGGCTGTGTCTGAAAGACGAATCTAAGCTATGCTCTCTGAAGCCTTTTGAGTGTTCTGCAGTGTTTTTTTTTTTTCTTTTTATTTTCTTTTGCTTTTTTTGGTTGCTTGTGAATGCCTATGGGATGAGTCAGGTGGATATATAGTTATATAAATATTTGTGTGTGTTGCT
>VUQK01009549.1:29961-45157 GCA_015106715.1 Bujurquina vittata | reverse complement strand
CCAATAGGAAAAGTGGACTATAAATGGAAACCAGAGAACTTTGGTGATAAAAATATTGTTCCTTGGTTGCAAAATTCTTCTGATCAACCTTTCTGAGTAACCTTTATCTTACTTCAAAGGGTATTGGTAGCATATGAAACTGATAATTCAACAATGTTTTACATGTCAAAATCATGCGCTAATACATTTGTTTTTGCAGGCTCCCCATTACTGCTTTTATTCATCCGGCGATGCGCTCGTGGGAATCTGGTCAGTTGAAGCTCTCACATGTGGCTTGAGTCAGTCATGTAATGGTGTCATGGTAGGCTGACAGCAAGGCTTGAAGGAGGTAGTTCAGAACGTGAGGAGTAAAATAACAACCAGCTTCTTTCTCTCTCTCCAACACACAGCCACACAAACACACTCGCCACTCTCTAACACACACAAACTCCATCTCCCTGAGGGGTAGTGATCTGTGACTCCTCAATGTTCTGTGCACATCTGAGATGACAGCACACACAACATGGCCAGCGCACCAGTCTGGGTTCCACATGATCACCCACAGCAGTACCGCACAGCAAACAAGATACAACCACAGTGTGTACAGACAAGGCAACAGGCCTGGAATTCCACTGAAACCAGCAGTGTCACACTCAGACTGAGCCACACAAATGCAGTTTGTGCTTTGTCTTGGCCTGCTTTCGAGACAGATTCTTCACCTTTGCTTTATAGGTAGGCATGGATATTTCATCAGTACTGATACTGCACAACTATATCAATACCTATTGATACTCTGGCCTAATAATGATATAAAACAAAGGAGAAATCCTCACACTTACTAGGCGTGATGGTGTGTGGCGACCTGCCTCTGGCTCTAACAGCTGAGGCAATCTTACATTTGAAGATATTAACAACTATGAAGAATTAATTATCACAAAATAAATTATCTGCAGTATTCAGGACAACATCAAAGCAGGCTAAGTTCATTCCAATTAACTTGGCAGGGACCCCATAAGCCCCAGAGTCTGCTACCAGTACCAAATCATTTCCAATTAGTGGTCTCCATACCTGCCTATATGACACTAGAATGCTTGTGAGACGTTTACACATTAGTTAGCTTTGCAGATGATGTACAGTTGTTCCGTCCGAACTCTTCAGGATGCTTGGGCAGAAATGTGACCAAGATGTGACCCTGTGAAAGCTGGAAATGCAGCAAATGGGCTTAATAAATGATGAAGAAAAACTTGTTTCCGAATTATTTTCAACCCAAGAGATGAAAGCTGTCACAGCTACTAGAATCAAGGAGACTGAGTTAAAAGAACCAAATTCTACCATGTCATTATAAGAAAGCATGAAATAAAAATAGCTTTTGGATCTTGGATAAAAACAGTAATTTATGTATTTATTTATTTATTTAACAGAGACTGTCCGTGTAGCCCAAGGAATCTGGCATTGAGATCAATTTTTTATAGATCACAACTTTGGCTTGGATTTGATGGTGAGCATAAATTTGTGTCAGAATGTTTTTATAAATGAGTCCCTGTGATACTCATTACAATGTAAGAGAAAAACACCGGCGCTGACTGCTGAAGGAGGTGTGAATTCACTCCATCCTGCCCGATTTTAAGAACAGTGGGGGAAGTTATTCTCGGCAGATACGATCAAGTGCTTTGTCAAACATATGGCTTTCTTTTTTTTAGCCTGCCACTCAAATGCGCATCCCGGCTGTAAATGTGTACATTTATATCTTTATAATTTAAAACCTGAGACGTTCCTCCACCCCTCACCCCCACCCGTTATTATCAGCAGAGGAAAGAGTGAGCCAGATTCAATTTGAGGAGAGGTAGTGGATCATGAAGGCATTTCACCAGTCGGGAACAAATTTGATATCCGTCTGGAAGTCAGAACCCAGAACGGCAGTGTTGTCAGAAAAAAGTTTAATGTTGCTTTATTTGCCATTCCAACTCCAATTTCACATCATTGCTCAAACTTTTTTTTTTTTGATCCTATCATATTTCTGACATTTTCCTACATTTTTGGCCCCACCGCCCATTTACCATTCACCAGCAATTCCTGGTGGACCTACTTAAATTGCATCTTATGAAATGTGAACCAATTACACTTTGAAAATCTTTAGCAGTGAAGAAAAAGGTGAAGGTCTGATCTCATTTCCCTTTCTGCTTTTGTAAAATCTACTTGTTAGCATGCTTTGAAGCGTGTAATGAGGTATATTTCATTGCATTTTCACTGTTTCTTTTCTCGCAAGTGAATTTGAATAATCCTGGCAAAGGACTGTTTTGTCATCATCTACTGTACAGAATAACGTTACTCAGTGTCTGTTTGAATGCTTTAAAAAAAAGAAGCTGTAAATGAATTCACTTGCTGCAGTAACAACTTTCAAATTCTGCCCATATCCATTATTGAGGAGGAGGAAAATCCTTTTTCTCTTAGTGAAATTTTGTTTCGTTCTTTGTTTACTCTTCAGCTGCAGAGTTCACTTTCATTTTTTCTCTTACAGGCATTCGCCTCATCACTTTTTGTGTTCCATTAATACAGAATCAGCTAGTACAATTGTTTTATAATTGCTGGTCGCTCTCGCTCTCTCGGCGCTGCAGCTTTTTCCAAATTTCTTTTGCTAAAAAGGCAACACTTAATAAATAAAAAGCTACCTTTCACCCATGAATTGTCTAAACAATGTAAACTGCTCACAGGGTCTCATTTTTAACAGTTTATAATAGTAGAAACAAGCACCACCACCCACTCTTAAAAATGCTTTTGTTCCGTTTATTTCATTTCAAACTTGCTCCAAGACCTTTTTTTTTTTGCTTTTCAGTATAATGTTGCCTCCCCCTGTAGACCTGGAAGCCAATTTTCTGCTCTCTTATGTGGCTTTTTCTTAATAATTCAAAGCAATTATACCACATCTTAAACTTCAAGTAGAAGCAAGTTAACCTAGCTAACAGACTGAAGCATGGGGTTGGCATGATTCCTGGAAAACAGTGAGTGAGGAAACAGAAGTACAGGAAAGAGCGAAAAGAGAGAAGACGGAGTGAAAAATGTGATAGCAGCGAAGGTGCCGGGGGAGTCCGACGATGCAAAATGAATAACAACACAGCATAACAACGGGACAGAAAGCGAGGAAAGAAAGAGAGAGTGAGTAAGATGTGCTTCACTGCAGGAGTTTCTGCAGGAGTTTGTGTAGGAGTGATGGGAGGCCCTGCGGGGCCCCAAAGTAATCTGCAGGTTTGTGCGCTAGCTCTCCAGGACCTTGCAGGTGCGCCGCAGAGAAGATGTCACAATTGTTTGGTTATTTTATTTTTTTATTTTTTTTGGTTTTTCATGCACACACAAGCACACACACACACACATTCAGATGAGCCGACAGAGGTGTAAAGGTACAAACACATGACCATAAAGTTCCACTGTAGCCTGCAACCCTGCAGTCAGCTTCTCACCTTGTCATCTAGAAATTTACTTACTTCAAAAAAAAAACAAGCGAGAAAAGAAGAGTTTTTTTCATTACCATCATTTTGTTTAGGACTTTTTCCCCCCTCTGCACCTCAAAATAGGTTTTTCTCTGGCTGTGTGGCTAGCAGTGCTAATGAAATATCTTTGCAGCAATGTCATAAAGCGCGACCTGTAAACACCATCTCTCATTAAGATGAACAGTATGTGCTGTATAGACAGCATGCAGCAGCCAAATGTCCTTGGCTGTCTGTCTTTATGCAGTTTAAACCATTTCATCAGATGCTGCTGTGTGAACTGAGTGTCTGGGTTTTTGTTTACCCCCACAGTCACACATACCACCTTTCCAAGCTCTGAAAAACTTTGATAGTAAAGACTAACATTTTTTAAATGGAATCTTATGCCGTGATGGGCCCCTGTTCTCCCTTCCTCTTGTCTCTTTGAATTGCAGCACGAGAAATGAAAAACAATGAGATTTAATCATCCTATTCTCCTTTTGCAAACAATTAGATTATGGCTTTGTTTTCTTTCAATTTGATGAGGGAATCTGACACCGCTCTTCCCCACAATCCGGAGTCATACATTATGGAGACGGCGGAGCGTGCTTCTGTTAATAGGAATTGACAGGAGCGACTGCAGAAATAACAAGAGCAGACTTCCCCAGCGTCTCGGGCCCCACCCAAAACACTGCGCTTCCGCAGATACACATGCACGCACGCCACCGCCAGCAATGCACAGCAGCAGTGGGACATCCACAAGACGTCCTCATCAATTATGAAGGAGCTCTGAGTACCATCCATTACACCCAATCAGCTGGAGAAATCACTGTTTTACCACCATTAGCATTCCTCCATTCATTAGGAAACCGCATGTGCACGCATGCACACACACACATCTGCAGACAGTGCATCCGATAAGCCAGGATGAAAATGGAGGAACTAAACAATCTTCAGAATCCAAAGAAACCAGTTCCAGTCCCTGGTTTATTCATGACCTGAATAGCATGCCTGCACAAACAAGCCCCATCTAATGTTAATTAAGCAGAAAAGAGGCTCGTTAGATAGGGAGCCAGAGAATAGATTAACTCTAGGACGAGTGGACAGAAACAGTCAATTGGGGAAGTGGTAATAGGCAACTTTCTTGTTTTTGGAATGTCTTTATAAAGATATGAGCAATTTAGCGGCTTTAGAATGACGACGCCATCAGCCTTTATACTGGTTTTCCAGCCTAGCCAGATTACTACCTGGTAGCAGGTAGCTTACCCTAGGAAGCTGAAAGATGAGCACTGGAAGTTCTTCCTGGCAAAGAAGGTGACCAACAGAGTGACCGAAACTGAGAGGGAAAAAATAGCAAACCTTGGATAAACATTATCTCGATGGAAAAACCTTTGACACGAGTCCTTCAGTGTGCATTGTGCTGTATCAGTGAGCTGCAATCGCTGCTGAAAAGGTTAAACACCACCCCACCCGCTGTATGTTCAAAGGCTCTTAGAGGTGCTCAATCACCAACGGGTGTCAAATAACACATCTGTGAGCAAAGGGATAAGGGGATGGGCAGTTATTTTAACACATCATTATTACTTTTTTTAATCACCTATATAGTGACGCTCCACAGTTTACTATATCCTACCTCAAATTCTTATTTTAAAAAAAAAACACTTAAAAGCTGCTTGGTTTGCATGTAGACACTGCATTGATTTAAAACAAGACATGTCAATTTTAGCCGAACAGGGGCCACAGTGGCCCTAATTGGTAATTACTGGATAATGGTACATTGATTTAGCCTTCATTTCCCAAGATTCCCTTGAGTCAGTTGCTTTAAAAACACTATCACATCTGTCTTTTTAACATGCTAATTACAGAAGAGCTATAAAATTAGCAAACTGACTCCGTCAGGGGGCATAACTGAAGTGTTTAAAAGTTTCTTGCTAATGCATTTCCAAGAAGGATGTGTTTAGCCTAGCTTAGCCATAGAGGTCATGACTCTGATAACATGGACACATATTGGGTGACAGCTCGGTTTGTAGCCACTGTCTAATCCAATTCCCTCCAAGGCATCTGCATCAGATACATGCCTGTACTGTAATTTGGTTGCGGAAATGGAAGATCAATTAAAGAGGTTAGATAGAGCCAAAGGTACAGGAACAATAAAAAGATATCAGAAGAGGGAGAGTCCGTTCTGTTTTTGGATAAGAGACAAAGATCCATCTACACCACCTCCTTTGGTGAGCTGTCAGGTAGCATATTTGATGTGGTGGTGTTCTGCTTCATTATGCATGCCATATTGAACCAAACCAAAAGGTAATGAAGGTGAATCAAATATTCACTGGGGCGCAAATCACTGGAGGCCACGGACTGACCCCCGGTCAGAGAAACGGGAGACAAAGCCAGTAAACCCTGTTGGGCTTTTAGTTTAGCGAGATCAAGTTAAGCCTGGAAAACAGGAATTGAAAGAGCAGTGGGCTTTGTATGTGTTAAGATTTTTATAGCTCCACTCAAGCATTTATTATGAGCCTCTACCTCATAGCAACAGTGAAAAAATAACTGTGCGGTTTTGTGTTAAGCCCAGTTGTGTTTCCTGACAATGGTGCTGCTTTGAAGTCAGGTGTGCTTTCTCTCCTTTGTTCGTTAGCCAGAACAAGATCTGTAATACAGATGTCCACTGGTCAGACTAGTCGGGGAAGGTGTCTCTCTGCTAAACAAGTCTGTGGTGGATTGAAAAACAGTAGATTTTTTTTTCTCTTTTCAGAAGCTGGAACAACTCTATCATCAAAGACTTTCTGTTCATCCGTCCTTTCTGTCTCTTTCCCTCTCTAACTACATCTCACTAGAGCACTTGCCCCTCACCCTTGGCCTATCTCGATCTCTTTTATATCCTCTAGTGGGAAATCAACCACATGCACGTAAACAAAGCTCTGCACGCATGCAGGTGCACGCACACGTACACACACACACACACACACACACACACACACCCTTTTGCATCGCCATGGGGCTGAAAGAAACTTCTATCAGCGCAGCTTTGTCTTTCAGGTGGTAATTAGCAGTCATTGTTGTTGTTCTGCTAATCAGAAATCTCACACACCAATGAGGGTCATTATCTCGCCATCAGGAAAAGGAAAAAAAAAAAGACCAGCCTGGCTCAGGGAAGATGCAGAGAGATGTGCGTGTATGTGATATGTATTGTGATAGAGTTCACCGCCTTATCAAATAAAATGGAGAAATTGGATATTTTTTGATGATTTGCATGTACAGGGGCTTAAATATCAATTATGAGATGAGATTGCGCGATTGCTTCTTCCTCTGACTAATTGTGCCTTCAGACGCGCAGATACAGGAGTCTGAAAATGCCTTGAGGCTTGCTACAGTGCAAACACTGTAGGTCAATGGGTTAAACAAATCTGAATACAGTCAGAAATGATAAACGTGTCTAAATAATCCAGTGGCCTCCAACAGTCAAAAAGAACATGCTTGCTGGATTGAATGAAATGCTAATTCAATAAAATGCTGCACAAAGATGTAGCAGCAAGTGTACGATAGCTGTACAACTTTTGTGTTTAACTTAGCAAAAGTGCATTTTGTATTTCTTAAGAGTTCAACTTTTCATAGCTGAGAAAAGGAATGCGTCATTTCTTTTGTGCAGTCTACCTTGGCGCAGCGATTTAAAAGGAGTGTGTGGCCAGTGCAGCCACGCACACGTCTAGGCATCAGTACAGCAAATGATGCTTAGTGTCCGTAGTGTAGGGCTTAGCCGACCATGCAAAAGGTCGCCAGTTCACAACCAGGAGGAAAAAAAAAAAAAAAAAAAAAACAGTCTTGTGTGGGGTGCACAAACTAGTGTAGTCCTACAGTGTTGAACCAGGAAGTGTGTGCAGTGTAAAAATCCAAAAAGAACAGCAAAAATAAACACACTTACTACTGTACAAAACTGTTTGGGCCTGACTCTCTCTTTCATCAATGATAGCTGTGAGATGGGTGAAATTTTATATTTTATAAAGACAAGGAGTCTGTGGCTGCATCTTGCTAGCCAAGCTGCCATTAGATCCTAGCTTAGCATTCTTGGCATTCTCCTATGGTTTCGTCTGTCTCAATTAAAGACACACACAAACACACGATGGTGGCAGCAACAATGCCAAACGTAAGGATTCAAAGACTGACTTATCATATGGTGACATAACATTAACTGTATTGAGGTTTCTCACTTGATGTCCAGTCACACATTGCTCAAGAGTTGTCTGAGCAATGTGTGAAATTGAGATTCACCTTCAAAAGTATCCACTTCTGGTTTGCTTTTTACACTTTCATTACAGTTCAGAGAGTAGCTGGCAGGTGTTTTTCCACAAGTACGTTATTTCCATTCAAACTATTACTGCAGTAGTATGTCAGCAACCAAAGAAATCGGTCTATAGGCCGGTCCCTGACTGGGATATTAGCAATCATTTTCCCAGCAACTACCATCAACCTCCAGCAACCACGCACAAACGGCCAGGGGATATTAACTTTCCCTCACAAACAGTAGTTGCCAGATGGTTGCAGACCAGTCTCTAGGCCTGTGTGACTGGGGCCTTATTCACTTGATCCTGTATTGTCACCATGATTGTCACACGTCCAAAATAATGGACAAGTTAATGTCACATGGTTAGTGGTCATATGCCTCCAAAAACTCAATACAATCTGAAGGCTACCATAGACTACTGGTCTTATCAGAATAATAAAGCACGTAAAAGCAAAACCACTGAGTATATGGAGTTAAATGGAGAGGTTTATTAATGACAATTTGGTGCATCAGTGAGTACTTTCTAAATAAAGTATACAGTAGATACTGGAGGCTCTGTGCAATCTTTGCGTCAACTGTATATTATCAGCGGAAGGGCGGAGTTCATATTTACATGCTTATACCGCCCTCTTTACTTTTATGCAAAATACATGAGTAGCCTGAACCTTTGATTAGTGCCCTGGATTGTTTATATAGACAGAATGTCAGATATTAAGGACAACAAACATGAGCCAAGGGCGCCTGAACTTCAGAGGACAAATACTCTGCCACTCTGCTGAAACTCTCCGCATCTTTAACAAGCAAACGTTTAAATCCCTTCCACTTTGCCACTTCTGCATCCCCCTCCCGTGTTGATAACTTCATTTAGACCAAACAATCTTGAGATGAAGGTTACTGTGGATGGACTGGCATCCTCGATTAGAGGCGGATAAATAAATAATGGACTCAGAATGAGGCAACAAATTATGCTAGTCTCTCCAATTCAAATCAATGGTGTCCAATCTATAGCCGTGTCCTTGGGATGGTGTGGTTTGGAAAGCTGGGGGGCATCATGATGGTGCACAAGAAATTGCTGACTGTAATACGTGGCGTGCTGCTGGTCACTCCAGGGAGCTGGCCGCCCGCTTTAATCAAGGTCTCGCACATAAACAGAAAGCCAATGCAACTGTGGATTCAGGGGTCACGGTGTCATCCAGCATTATCCCCCTCTCGCTGATGCAGTTTTGTTCTTACTGTGTTAAATTCTCAGGTATGCAATCACACATTTTCTATTAGTCGCATCTTTCTCACCTATTTCCCTTACCT
Source organism: Bujurquina vittata (assembly GCA_015106715.1). NCBI lineage: Eukaryota > Metazoa > Chordata > Actinopteri > Cichliformes > Cichlidae > Bujurquina > Bujurquina vittata. The sequence goes on along the minus strand of VUQK01009549.1, from coordinate 36,133 downwards.
TGCCCCCCCCCCCAGTGTATGCCTGCTCATTCCTGAGCTCGCTCCCCGGCTGCTTGAATAAAGCACCCCATTGTGTGACAGCATGCACAGGTCAGCTTGGCCTTTCCTCTCATTTCACCTCTGGAGTGGATTACTAAATGGAAATGACCACAGGGTTTCACGGGTCCACCCTGATCAGCTCACAGCTCCTTCTCTCTCTCTCCCCAGTTCTTTTTTTATTTTAAAGCCGGCGAACCTTCACCAAGTCCCAAAGATGCAGCCTGCCTGCCTCTGCTTTTCTTTGTTGTTTTTAATTCATCAACTGAGGCTGTATCAATATTAGAATTGTCTCCTCTACAGCAGTACACCCAGTAGAGAGACAGCAGAGATTAAACCTAAGCATTTATTTTTCATCTTAAAGGGATACCCAGGAGATTTACTAGTGCACGTACAGTTGGAGAGACTTGAGAGAGACAAATTTTAAAAATTAATGGCCAAAGGCTGTGCAGCAGGAGCAAAGGCATTCTGACCCAAGACTGTGTCAAGCTGCAAGCCAGCTGAATTCAACATTTTTCATAATACAGCCTCCTGGTGTCTACATATACCCAATAATTGCCGTGTCTTTCAAATACAGCAGCGCCTCATAATGCAGATTTTCCTTTCAGACCAGGGGGAGCATCCCTTCAACATTATACTGCTTTCACAGGCTGTACTCTTTATGACAAGTAACCTGATCTCCCTTCAGAAAACTAGCAGCCTTGTTCCAGACATACAGTATACCCTCGCTAGATTTTGATCATTTTTTAAGAGATTCAAATGGCTCTAGTGGTGTGGTAATTAAAGGATGTCTCCACGGCTGGAAGGGAACCAGACCTTGTAGGCACAATTACGAGTGGGGATGCCACAAGAAATAGAGGAAAGTGTGGGTTACATGAACACATGAGGCATTTAACTCAGACAAATGGCAAATCTTAGCAGGAGCAGCAGCCTTTTATCACATCAAAATCTCAGGTGAGAGAGCAGGCTGTCTGGTGATCACATGGCTGGCGGTTTGATATGTGTCTCATCTATTTGTTGGAGTGTTTTTGGGCAACACCCTGAATCCCAGGTTGTTACTGATGGCAGGCAAGCGCCTTATATGACAGCTTAATCACACATACACACATTGTAAACACGTTGTAGGACCTAACAGAGGCTACAAGGCGCTATATAAATAAGTGTACCACCAGCATTTACTATAACAAACGGGAGAAAAAACAGGCAAGAACAAAAGGTTGCACTGAATAATAAAATAACAAAAAGGCAATTCAGTTAGATTATCAGGTTATGAAAATATTTCTTGCTTGGCAGCAACCCTCTAAAAACATATTGGTATCTTGCTGCTGTGTCTCATAAGCTTTGTGGCTGGATGAGATAATGTGTTATGAGCGGGACTTCTGTGGTGGTGGTGGTGGGGGGGGTGTTTGTGTGTCTGGTTCACGGCTGCTGAATAACTACCTGCCTGCCTACAGTCATATGCAAAACAAATTGGAAATATGTGTCAGTTACAGGGCAGTAATGTTATTACCAAAACAAATACAGTGTTATCACTGCAGTGACCTCCTCCATCTGGCAGCGTTCCTGTAATTCCAATGATGGAAAAAATATGAAAATGATCTACAGCCGGATTCTCCCACAAGGTTTAATTGGAATGTTAACATTCCCTTCTTTATTAGCCCTGCAGTCACTTGCTCCCTCCCTCAACCAGTAGGAGGAGGCGCAGGGGTGTCTGATTGAGGTTTTAAAGACTCAATCCCAGTTGAATTGCAATTGCAGAGGCTTTTAATTAGATAAAGCTCGGCCGGTTTGAACATATACTTTACAGCCGTGTCAGGCTAAAAGGGTCTATGTGTCGTAAATATCACCCGAGACATTAATAGAATTGAGATTAGAGGGCAGAATGTGTGGATCAGCGCAAAAAGGCAGCCAGCAGTGGGACGACTTCATGCAGTGAGCTATTTATAGCTGCTAGAATGGACGGCCCCATTAATATAAGACTTACCCTTTCTGGAAATGTAAATCACCAGGGCCATGGCTCTGACACGCGTGTTATACAGCTTCAGTATGTCAGAGCTAACAGTACAGTTTCTTTGATTTACACAGGCCTGGGATAGCGCAAAGACTATTGCTGGATTTCTTTTTTTTTTTGTGCTCTGTGTTTACATATATCGGTGTGTTTTAAGTAAATATGGTGACATGACTCATTTTTCGGCCCGTCTACATCTAAAGTAAGCATGTAATATAAGGCTGCAAAGGACATTTTAATTGCATGCCCATTTCAAACAGGCAAGCAGACAAGAATAATCTAAATGCCTAAAGTGGTATTAAAGCCATGTTGGAATCTGTCACTCATCTAATCTTTTTCTTTTTTTTTTCTCCCCCTGCCTTGATGTTTATATTATTCATGGACAAAGCAAATGAGCACCAAAGACGGAGCAAGAAAAAAGCAAGAGATCAGAACCCGGCCTCAGCGGACACTTCCTGAAGACCAAGGGCTGATCAATAACCTCCACATTTTAAAACGGCACTGGATTAAGTCCAGCATGGCTTGTTTTACAAACCACAGACCCCGGGTTTAATTGAGAAGCATCTCATGTCCAATCAGAGGGCTCATGCCTGTTCTTTTTGAAATACCTTGTCATTTTCTCTCTCTTTCACCAGCGTATCAGCTCATTACTTTCCAATCCCCTCCGCCCCTCCTCTTTCACCATCTTTCCCTGTCATTGCTGTTGGTGGGAACACTGCACACAGCTCAGCTACTCAGCTACTGTACACCTCTGCATGCATGCACTGTGTGACTCAAAGCTCTCCTCCAGAGCTGGAAGAAAGATAAAGATGCCTGCTGTAAGGTAGAGCGGCCACACAGTACTTCAGTTTTAACTGCAACATGTGAGCGACCGCACAAAGTCAAGCTTTATATTTTTAGAAACAGCTTTCAGAAGCCTATCGCTCCTCCTGTACATGATGTGTAAATCACTGAGCTGCCACTTGGAACTTGAAGTGTGGTCAGCGATGAATTACTGCTGATTGACGTCACAGTGTGAATAGAGAATGAGCTGAAAAGTCTGAAGACAGCCACTGTAATTATGAGGCGATTAAAACAAAAACAAAGCTAGATGTTCGCTGATGGATTCCAGAGTTTGCCACTTCATTTTGTGCAGAGATAAAGAAAGTGAGCCAGCGACTGTCTGCATAGCATGGAGACAAAATCTAATTTAACTGTAAAATACAAGATTTGTAAAAAAGGTGCAAAAAGATGAAAAAAAAAAGATCTTCTATGGTTCTTCAGATATGAGAAGGGAAAATAGTCATTAGTCAGAGGGGCCTGAGAGTTACATTCTTAATATAATATTGCATTATTAATTTGGCTGCATTAACAAGTAGCAGCAAGTTGTTAGTTTAATCTTTAACAATGCATCACCCTCTCAACTAAGAGGCACATTTCCATGGTAACAGTCAGTGGCATGAGCTAACCAGTGGTACCAAATAACTATAATTTGTTTTTTCCCATGGCGACTCGCCGCTGACTACAGGAAGGGAATGCAGTTTCTGAGAGTGCAATGGCAAGAGTTTCTGTTTGTCCGAGACCACAAACCCTGGGTGCACTGAGCTGGCAGTGATCTCCAAAGTAATAGCGTTTCAGCCCTCTTACCTGTCTGCACTGATTTTATGCCGCTGGAACATGTTTGATTTTTGTTGATGAATTTTCCATGACTTTGAATGCAGATGCAATAGAGAGGAGATCCATCTCTTGTCTCTGGGTGGACCTCACAGAACAACTACCATCTAAAAGTCAGTACCTCAAAATGTACTTCGTTATTTTCCGTCATTGCAGCCACACAAACTGCTGCTGACACAATGAGTTGGCCAAAGTCAGCAAAATAAATAGGCTGATGATGTGGCAGTTTGCTTGTTTTTTCTCTTTAAATACTGTCCCCTCTAACGCCATATGGTGACCTTTGTATATCATAAGCCTCGATGGGGGTTGACAAAATGCAGGGTCAAACAGACACTGGGGAAAATTGCGGTAAATGATGTACAAAAAAAATAAATAAATAACTACTCTCAGGTGGTTGTAAGATGTTTAAAAATAAAAGAGCAAATAAGTCAGAGGCGCGCACACTCACAGGCCACTTTATTAGGTATGCCTGATCATCTGCTCAAGGCAAATATCTAATCAGCAGCACAACGCATTTAGGCAGGTAGACATGGCCAAGATGGCCTCCTGGAGTTTTGTGTGTGTGTGTGAGAGTACTTCGGCATTAGATAAAAGCGCTGTATGCATGTGTGTGTGTGTGTGAGATCAGGTGAATGAGACTTGTTGTAAGAAGTGCTTTGAGTGCTCAACTCGAGTAGAAAGGTGCTCTTTACATTCAGTAAACTTACCAGTTACATTCAAATAGTAGGGTCAGTAATTGAAAGCAAGTGTCCATCCTGCTTTGTATCAACGGGTCAGGCTGCAGTGCTGGTGGTGTAATCGGGTGTGTGGAGTGGGGATGGGGGTGGGGTGAATATTGTCTTGGCACACTTTTGGCCCTTTAGTACCAACTGAGCATCACCGCAGCCAACAGTACCTGCGTACTGCTGCTGACCATGTCCATTCCTTTATGACTGCAGTGTATCCAACTTCTGATGGCTGCTTCCAGCAGGATAATGCACCACGTCACAAAGCTCAGATCATCTCAAACTGGTGTTTTTGAACATGACAATGAGTTCTCTGCACTCAGATGGGCTCCACGGTCACCACATCTCAATCCAATAGAGCACCTTTGGGATGTGGTGGAACGGGAGATTCACATCACAGATGTGCAGCTGACAAATCTGTAGGAACTGTGTGATGCTGTCACGTCAATATGGACCAAAATCTCTGAGGAACTAAGAATAAAGGCCATTCTGAAGGACAAAGGGCACTAGCGAGGTGTATCTAATAGAGTGTCCGATAGGTGTATATTTTCACACATAGGAAAATAAAGAAAACACCAGCCCTCTCTGGAAAAGGAAAAAAAAACTTATTTCTGCATTAAGCCGTTATCAGCTTTGAGTGTTGGTGGGGCTTTTTTTTTTGTTTTATTTTTTTAGTTTTCTAACGCCTCAAGACCTGGCACCCCATGTGTCCTTTAAAGTTTTGGAGTTGAACGCACTATTACTTTGTATTACAATACTAAGAACCAGTCATTTAAACTGACTGTAGCGCTGGAATCAAGCCAGAGCACTTGGAATAAAAGGACTCTCAACAGGCCTGTTAAGTAGGAATGTATTCATTTCTACCAGTGCAATGAACATAGAACTAATTAATATACAGTTGTCTGTAGAAAACCCACATTTCCACAGTGCAAACAAAGCCCTAATAAGAAATGCTCGGACTATGAATGCGCAAATGTGGTCGCTCCATGATTAGAATATAAGGACATGACACAAAGGACAAGCAGCTGGCGTATGCGGCATAATGAAAATAAAATGTTGATATGAATTTTTCATGGAGGGACCTGTGACAATTGCCTACGTGTGCATTTTCCGCCTGCTATACATTATTCAAAAAGGACGTGTGACTTTAGAGTTTATTTCTGTGTCTTACTATAGAAAACAGAATTTGTGAATAAAATAATATAATCACATATGAATAAGTCAAAGATAAAAAGTTTGGTGGGGTTTTTTTGGAAATTTAAAACAGAGCATAAGTTGTTCTTTGAGGCTCTGGTTACTGTTAAAGCTCACAGAGATTTTCATAGACTACAACAGGGGACATCTGATGAATGGAATTTTAAATCTCTAGATATTTAGCGAACAGGTGAATAAAAAAAAAAAAGCTTAAATTATTCTGTTTTATAAACCTGAAGAGAGCAGATGTGAGCTTTCAGCAGCTGAACATGAAAAAAAAATCATAATGCATAATAAACCTGAAAGAAATGATGGTAATTATCATTAAACACTGATGTTTATCATATTTTAATACCACATCTACAGCACCACAGAAATCTCCTTTCATTCAGATTCAATAACTTTAATTATTTGATGGATCTGCATGTAGTTGTAGTTTTCTTGCTGTAAAAAGTAGAGCGCTGACAATTTCTGTGAAAGAAGGGGGGGGGGGCTCAAATTCTGTTACCGTCTCACACTGACACTTCTGCCCCCTCCACTGTTCCCACCACCTGAC
>VUQK01009549.1:19900-29941 GCA_015106715.1 Bujurquina vittata | reverse complement strand
AGTAAGGCGCTGACAATATCAGTAAAAAAAGGGGGGGGGGGGGCTCAAATTCTGTTACCGTCTCACACTGACACTTCTGCCATCTCCACTGTTCCCACCATCTGCATTTCTGTGGAAACACAGGAAAGGTAATATTTAGCTGGAACTTTTGGCAAAGATAGAAATGTTTAATTTGCACTGCACAACAGATGCAGCCGTGACACGAGTGAGAGACCGCATTGCTTCTCAATTTATGAATGTTTTTTCCAGTTAGTAGCAAATGCTGCACACAAAAACATGTGCACCTAACCATGCTCAACCGTGCTTTTACACATTACTCGCAACACAGATTTCGTGTTCAGAAAAGGTGTCCATAAATTTCTGTACGGTGTAGCACATTTACCTCGCACTACTTTTTTTTTTTTTGCCCTCTGCAAATTATCCCTAACTTCCCATTCTTCCATAACAGCACTACAGAGAGAGCTGTTTTGATTGAACTTTAACATTTTAAATATACAATTGGAGTTTGATTGTGGCTTCTGTCACAATCACAGCACTGAGGACACTCTATTAAAAGGTGTTAAAAGATATTGCCAAAGTACTGATTTAGACAAAACATACATTTTAGTGCTGCTTTATCTTAGTGCAGCATTTGATGCTGTGAACCATAAAATACTTGACAGACTTGTAAATTAGGTGTTATCTGGTGCAGTCTTTAGAGCACTTCTTCCTGGTATGAGATACACTGTGGCTACTCTCAATTAAAAATCAGATAAACATCAGAATATGACCAGGACATGTGGAGTCCGCAAGGGTTAATTCTTGGGACACAATTATTCAATCTACACTCTCTGGCCACCTCATTAGGTACACCTATTTAACTGCTGTGTAACGCAAATATCTAATCCGCCAATCACATGGCAGTACCTTGATACGGTTAAGATGATGGGCTGAAGTTCAAACTGAACATCAGATTGAGGAAGAAAGGTGATTTAAGTGACTTTGAATATGGCATGGTTGTTGGTGCCAGACGGGCAGGTCTGAGTATTTCAGAAACTGCTAATCTGCTGGCATTTTCTTGCACAGAATAGAATCTCTGGACATATAAATGAAGTAAAACTGGAAACAGATGTGCTACAGCAGCAGAAGACCACACCGAGTACCATTCCTGACATCTGAGAACAGGAAACTGAGGCTGTAATTCACACAGGCTCACTGAAATTGGACAAAAGAAGTCTGGAAAACTGTTGCCTGGTCTGATAAGTCTCGATTTCTGCCGTGGTATTTGGATGGTAGGGTCAGAATCTGGCATAAACAGCATGAAAGTATGGATCCATCCCGCGTTCTATCAGTGGTTCACGCTGGTGGTGTAATAGTGTGGGTGATATTTTGGTGGCACAATTTGTGCCCCCATAGTACCAGATGAGCATCATAACACCACAGCCTACCTGAGTGTTGTTGCTGACCATGTCCATCTTCTGGTGGCTGCTTCCAGGAGGACAACGCACCACGTCACAAAGTGCAAGATTTTTTTTTTTCCTCACAGCTACACTTGTAGGTCTTTCAAAACCAGACTGCTTACCCATGAACTCACTGTCAATCTTGAAATAAGTTAATCAGTTAATGACAGAAATGATTGTATTTTGCTGAGTTTGACAGTAAAGACAACATTCCAAGTTGCATATCTGCGTGATTTAGGTATACGCTTCAGAAGCAGCAATATGATAATAACTAAATCGATATGCTTTAGAGGCATCTTCTCCAGTCTTCCTAAAATATCCTTAGACATCTTCAGCTCTTTCAGAAAGCTGCTGCCAGAGTTCTAACAAGAACCAAGAGAAGTGAGCACACTACTGATGTTTACACTGACTCCCGGAGAATAGATTTGAAAGAGCTGCTGCTCATTTATAGGTCACTCAGTAATTTCAGGCATATATAAATTTCCCAACATTCCCTAGATGAATATGAACCCAAGGCGATGCACCGATTTTTAAGAAGCAGTGAGCTGGTATACCCCAAGAAAGATCAGAACATACTAAAGACACTTTCAGCCCCTTTCTGCACACAGATGGATCCATCTTACTGCTATTCATTAATACAAACCAACTTTAATTGTTTTAAAATCTGCACATTTATTTCCATTGATACATTTACAACTTCTTGCTGTAACTGTACTGCTTCTTAAAATTCCAGAAGAAACGTGTAGACACAAGGTGACAAACAAATTAGCCACATCATTACAGGCCAACACTGCGCACAAGTTTATATGAAAAAGCTCCAAATGTGCAATTTCACTAAAATACAGTATTAAAGCATTTATCAAATGTATTTATATATTCATGCTGTACATTAATTTTACATATGGTGGCGGCAACTGCAAAGTTTGATCTGGTATGCCACAGAATTATAGGCTTTAGGAACACTGCCAGTAGGTCGGCGTTTACAATGTTAGAAAAACTAGAAATAAATAACACTATAGCTCATGCACTGCAGCAAGCTAATGCTGTATCTTATTTCTATTTTTTTATTAATCAATAACTTGTGTACACTAAATATCCAGGAGTAATGTAATCCTGTAAGGCAATGGCAGGCTGCTGCAACAAAGAAGTATAGAAAACTACAGTTCTTTTCCAAGGCGTTTCCAAGTAGCTGGGAAAAAGAAAGAAAATACATAAGCATTTGGATATTTTTCTGGAAACTTCTGAATTTGACAGCTGAATGTATTTATGTAATTTCCTCTGGGTTTCAAAGAGGAGTACATAAATCTCAATTTGTAGTGCTTGGGTCAGCGCCATGGCCAGCTGAGGTTTGTGTGACCTCTACCATCTCCTGCACCTGCTTTCCACATCCCTGTGTGTATTGGCGCATATATATATATATATATATATATGAATGAAAGGAACTTGTTCTCTTTTCATTAACACTGTGTAGTCTTTTAGCCAGTCGTCTCATCTTTTTCATCTTACTTTGTTCAAAGTGATGGTGATGCTGTATGTAATTCCCCCCTCATTGCTCCTCCTGTCAGTCACTGTTATTGGTACTGCGACCAGTCTTGTTCAGCACCGAGTTGAGTTCGTTCAGCAGATTCGGCGGCAATATAGCTTCCCCACCCAGCGCAGGCCTTTTGCTGACGGTCTTGCAGGTACTTTGAGGAAGACCGGGCAAAGGCATGGGCTGCGCGTGTCTGGAAGGAGATGGTGAAGGGAACCGTACAGGCAGGCAAACATCCACAGAAGTTCTTCTGCTCGCTGAGGGCTTGAACGGGTCGACGGACTTTGGGGTGCCTATGGTGTTGGACTTGAAGTGAAGACCGGGATCCTTGGGGGTCCTCCAGTCTCCATCTCGAAAAGAAATGCACCTGTCGGTCGGCTGTGGGTGAAAAAGGTACATACGTTTGTAGTGCAATAAACCAGTGAGACTCCAATCTTAAATCACTCTTACCATGATGACAAGAGAGGAAAACTAGAGCTTGAATGAGTCAACTGAGTGAAAACCTCGAACTGAGGATCATCTTGTATAGATCACTCATGGCTTTTTGTGGTTTCCTCTTTTGCTTTGCTTGACTTCAGCATTTATGTGTACTGTTAGTATTGGACAAATAGCCTCATGATAGACTGGCAACCTGTTGAGGATGCAGCCCGTCTTTTGTTCTACGGCAGCTGGGATTGGTTCCAGGCTGCCTGTGACCCTGAACTGGATAAGGAGTTAAGAAAATTGAAACATGGTCTGATGGCAAACGTACCCACATTGGGAAGTAACTGGGAATAACTCGAAGCAAATAAGAGCTATTCAAAAAACTGACTAAAAACCAACAGTCCCTCACCTGTTTGCCAGAGCTGAGGTTCAGAGCTCCATCTCTGGTGGATCTGTGATCTTCTGTTTCTTTCGCATTGATGGATGGTGTGTGGAGGTCAGAACCATACTAAAGGCACAAAGCAGACATTATGAAAAACCTTCACAAAAGGGTTACATAGCATTTAAAACAAGGTTATTTCATATTATTCCATCATCTTTAAACGCTCTTTAAGATCTCGCTCTGCATGTACGGTGTGAGGCCTGTGCAGATTTTAAAGTAAAATGTAATACGCATAAACGTAGTAACAGGAATGAATAGAGGAATGACGACTCCATTGTCATTGCAAAATAAAAGCGGATGGCTGTCCTTGACAGTGCAAAAATGACGGAATGAAAGAAAAGAGAAATAGAACTGTAAGGAACAATATATTTTTTTTCAAAGTATGACTGAAAGATATAAAGTATGATGCTGCACATTACTCGAAACTAACGATGGTTTTGGTTTAGTTTTCAGTCAGATTTCAACAAAACGTCTTCCATAATGAGGAGAAGTCTAAGAGTGGCCGTACTCTGTTCCAGTATCATGGTCTGGCTGCGCTCTGATCTCCGGCTAAACTTTCTCTTTAACAATGTCTGCTTTTAAATCACTGTGACCCCCCCCCGACCTGTAGAACTGCCTCTCTTTAACAAATCCTTATTTCATCACTGCCAGGCCCTGTCCTTGGACCTTTACACCCTCCCCCAACTCTCTAACACTCACCATCACCCATTTTACCTTGCTTCAGAATGAGGTCCTCCATCGCCAGTTGCTATGGAAACTGTTGGAGCACAATGCTCACTAACAGGTAAGGGAAAGGAAATCAAGAACAAGTGCTCTCTGTCTACTTTCTCATCTACACTTTCTCTCTGCCCTTCCCACAAGTCCTGTGTCCTTCCCTCAAGCCTCCGTGTTGGAAGCTGACAATCCTGATATTTAGCGGATTTGGGAAGAGAATCCTAATATTTTTAGCCGGCTCCAGTCTGCTATAGATTTAGTTGTTGCAGAGCTAAGAGCTTCTACAAAGAGCAAGGCGGGGGGAGGAAAGTACACTGAAATAAACACCTTGAAACACTTAGAAACAACAGACAAAAATTGTCTTCCCCTTTAGATCAATCTCTCCCCAACAGTGTTGCCCTTTTCACTTTCGAACCCAAACTAAGGCACTAAAAGGCTTTTACAGTAAGTACCTGTGATAAACAACACTTTGCTGCAGATGGGTTCCCATAAAGGAAGACAGCCAGAGTGCTAATACTGATGAAATGTGCTGAGCATACAATACAGGGCTGGCAAATCTTACTTCGATCTTTCAGTTAAGGACAAGTGTGAAGTTCAACTTCAGTCATTTACTTGAAAATGTGCAAAAAATAGACACCGGTGTTGACTCTAATGAGAAAATAAGATGCCATTTCTGGTGCAAGGATGGCAGAAATGACTGTGGGAGCAAAAATTAATACAAGATTATGACACATGCGTAACTGCCCCCCCTTTAGTTTGCCTTTCTCTGCATTATTTATGTCATATATGCTGTGTCAGCGACTGACAGCAACAACACTTAGCTCTATCCGGAGGCTAAGTACCACAATGTGATTGTTACAGTCGCCTTGACCTTATTCTCACAGCTTTTCCACATAAAGTGATTTATGTTATTGCCGAGTGACCTCGAAAACTTTACAGTTCTCTCCCCCTGTTTATGTATTTTGTCTCCCTAACAGCACAAAAGGAAATGGATGATTGGGGGGAAAAATATGATTTATCATATCTCCTTGTTCTGAGATATGGATTGTAAAAGATGATTTATTCTGTCTGTATTGGAGGGTATTTTTCATCCAAATAAGGAAGGGAAAAGGGAGGATGTGTCCACAGCGTGCATGTCACTTTCACTGATATTTTTGGCTCGCAACAAGTATACAAGTAAAAGGCTTTAGAGAGAGGATGCACATGCCTCTCCTGCAGTCCTGCAGCCACACCACACACTTCAGCGTCTACTCATTAAATTGCCTTATCGAGCTTCTGGCTTGAGAGGATTCCTAACTGCTGTTTTAACTTCCTCTCTTGTTGCGCGTCATCTTACCTTCATCCTGATGATGTCTGTCACCCAGCTGACCTGCGTCTCCCTCTTGTCGCAGCAGAAATGCCTGAGGAGGAGAGAGCTCGGTCACATCAGTTGCTGATTTCCACCTCATTATTTTCACACCCATTTTAATCAGGCAGCTGGACTTGGTGAGTCACAGCACTGGACAGTTTCTTTTTGAGGGGATCATTGTGTTAAAAAAAAAAAAGAGAGAGAGAGACTTCACCATAGCTGCCATTGCATTTGATTCTATGAATCTGCATTAATAAAGTATCCCTCTACAGCAGCAATTAGTTTTCTAAGTTATAATTTAGGATGAAGGTCTAAGTAATACCTGTCACCTACTGTTATTTATTTGCACCTACTGTGGTCATGTACTGTACTCTACGTACGCCATTATTACAAGAATAGAAACAAAATGGAACTTACAACAAAGTTGTATAGTATACGTATACCACTCAGTGGTATACGTATACTGTACAATGCTACTGCGTTACTGTGACGTTACGCTTTGCATTTAATTGCTATATATTCAAGCTAATAAAACCAAAGCCTCAAAAAGCTTCATGAGGAACCAATTAATGAACAGAATTCACAGACGTAATGTGCAAATCAGTGCAATTTAGTATCTTGTGCAGAATTTTAATGTCAGTCTATATTAACATTAAATATAAAATATTCTTTAGACCGTAGTTTAACAGAATGCCTGATTATTGTCTCAGAGACGTAATCAGCACTCAGCAATAACGAGTTGTACCTATACCTTAACTGATAGACTGGATAATCACTGTCTTGTATTAAAATGAGGTGGATGTAATCAGGGGCATTTCGAACCAATATATTTTTCTTTTCTTCTTCTGTTTCCCCCACAGAGGTTTCTGTTGGAAAGCATGTGCATACAAAAACAATTTCATACCCGGTGCACTTTTCTTTTCAAAATATAATAATAACAATAACAAAAAAAATGTATTTCATTCTAATTTTTGTCAGGGGACTGGCTGATATGTTCCCAGACTGCTGTCTTACTAGCCGGACTGCGAATCTCTGGGTTTGTTTTCGTGTTGCTGGCTATGTCGCTACATTTACGGCTCCTGGTGCTGCCAGTGGAAATCATCCACAGGATAAATGAAATGCAGGCAAAGAAAAGCAAATAAAAAGCTAAATCTTTGTGATACAATAAGTGTTTGGCATTTGCTCTCCACAGAGTGTTGCTGGTTCAAACATGCTTCTGGTTACAAATGTCTACTACTACTACTGTACTACTCTTAGCTCTACTGTTTATCAGTCTGGTACTTTAACAGTATTTGTATCAGTACTTTTTGGAGAAAGAAACAAACTGATAGCAACATACATAGTGTTATAGTATTATTACGTTAGGGAGTCATATGAAGGCATTTGGATCCTGCATTTGGTGTCTCAGGAGTGTGAAGTGGTTTACATGCACTCAAAGTAAAATACTTTACGTTTGCGTTTACTGTGCTGTGACATTAGTTTGACCGCAGATTACAAATCAGTGATCTGAAGCTGAAACTGGGAATTTTCTGAAGAACAGTTCAGATGATCTTTTGACCATCTATGATTGAGTTTAGCAATGCACAAACCCGTGTCAGCTTACCAATAGTTAACTTTTAACTATCAGTCCAGGTTCATATTTTAGATGCTAGGCAGCAAAACTTGTGCACTTCTTCAGCTGAATGTGATGCTCGTGTTTCCACCTGCCGCACATGTGGCAACAAGCACCGCTGCCATCGACTCCAGAGAAGTGCAAACACGCTTTTGGGCATTTAATTTTCCCCATCGTCACTATGACTAACTTAGATCTGTGTGTGTGTGTGTGAGAGAAACAGAGCCAAGAGAGCTATTTTCTGAATAGAGAACAGGAAAAAATAGCACAGGTTAATACTGTACAAGTCAAAAGTTTGGACACACTTCCCTGTTCATATGAATAAATAATAATTTAGACCCGAAGCCTGTTTAACATCAGGTTTTGGTACACAATCCCAGTTCGGTTCCTCCAGATTCTATGGCATGTGCACATATCTGGTTATAGAGATTAGTAAGACAGACATATAGGAAAAGATGCACTAGACACTGACATAATGTTACTAGTAGCTGCTAGCACCGAGAGAACATTACTCTCTTTTATGTATCTTTTTGTGATCAGGATAATTATGCTGCATCACCTCATCGAGGTTGTAAACACTGACATCCTTTGACACTAAGGGGAAGAGGAGCACTTGCTTCAAGATCTGTAGCATGTATTGTCCCCTGGCTTTTGTACACGACTTCACAAGAAATTAAATTTAAAAAAAAAATTAATGAAAAACAATGAACACGGTCATCTTGACAGCATTACATTTCTGTGCTACTAAATTTTTTTTCTGCTTTGGAGAAATTTTAAGCAGAAAGGGTAAAACTTACAATCGTGACTCACAAAACTTCAGTGTGTTACTCACAATTGTTGTTTGTCAGTGCAGACAGTGAAGCCCCAGCTGTGAAGAGAGGGAAGACACGGGTCAGCCTTGGAAATTTCAATTCTGCAAGTCTAAACTTGCAATGTCCTGCACACCGATCAAATTCAAAAATAGAGTTCACAAACCATTTTTTTCTTTTGGAAAAGAAACACAATCTTCAAGAATCCAACTTCAAATATACAATTTAAAACAACTTTCTGAGAAAGTTCGGTAAAGATAGAAGGTCAAAACCTTTTCATGAACATCCAAAGACAGAAAAAAAGTTCCCTACAAACACTGGGTGCCAAACAGTGGAATTAATTAAGCTAATTAGTGCAGTTTCAGCCCACATGTTTATGCATGAGCAGACATCAATATGCTCTGGGCCAAACTGTACAATACACAGAGCACACGCTGCTCACCTATATGCCTTAAAGTACATTTTGTAGAGTTGCAACAAACACAGAACTTCTAAAATGTCTCGCAAGCGAGATAATTCATCTGCTGGAGCATTAACTCAGCCCGCTGAGGGTAAAACAGCTCATATGAACATGGTTTACTGTATGAAGCTGCAGCGCGAGCTGAGAGGAATGACCTTCTTCCCACACACCAAAGATTTCCATACACTTAAAAGCCTATCAATATATGTATATTTGTGCCTTTCAGTGCAAATTAACCTGCGCACGAGTGATATAAGGTGAAAAGACCACCTTCCTAGAGAATGCACTTTCCTCCAAAACCTTTGCAGCTGCGGCTGGAAAGAAGAAGGAAAGTGGGGAGAAGAACAAAGCGAGGAAAGGGGGCAGAGAGAGCCAGCAGCCTGGAGCACCACTCCTGTGAGTGAGGGCAGCAGATCCAGCCCAGCAGTAGGCCGCTCACAAATAGACCTCCACCTAATGAGGTACTGGAGCGCTGCCTCTTCCTAACCCTCTCACTATGACTCTCTCTGTTCTCCTCAGCACTCTGTCTTTATTTCTTTATTCGCTGTATGACTTCTCCCACAGCCCACTCAACAGTATATGATAGCAGGCTGCATTTTTCTTTCTGTCTGTCCCCCTTTCCCTCATCTCTCTCTCTCTCCCACTCCTGCTCTCTTATCCAGTTTTTCTCGCCCTGAAGGACTTCGTAATGTAGACGACTGTTCACTGGGCTCATCCCCCCCACCCCCCCTCCCCCCGATTCGAAAGTCCGACGTGGGGAAAATTATGAGGAATTAGAATCGGGTGATGTGAAATATAAAGTTTGGCTTCTCGAATAAGTGTCCTCTTTGTTTGACCAACAAGAAATGCTGCGGCACTGGCATGTGTCATCAATTACAATAATAGAAGATCATTAAAATAAAACAGCGGCACCAATGTTTTCTACTTGCAGAAACGGGGTTTAATAATTTGTATTTGTTAAAATGCAATTACATTTAATCAATTTCATTACAGTGAAAAATATGATGGGGTCAGGGGTGTATTGGGTGTCCCTGTTTGGGGGGGGGGGGTGGAGAGCAAAACTTTGAGGGAAGAGGAAGGGTGATACATCTTTGCACGCACATGCAGTGGCACCGCTAAATAATCACCAGTTCATCTTCACCATCTCAAGGATTGATCTGGTAAGAATGTGTGCAGCACCCGTTTTGGTGGAGATGACTCATCGCATACGCAAAAGAAAAAAAAAAAAGGGACAGAGGGGATGGAAATCATTCCGGCCCCTAA
>VUQK01009549.1:9450-19880 GCA_015106715.1 Bujurquina vittata | reverse complement strand
CACAGAGGGAATGTAAATCATTCCAGCTCCTACAAAATTTGCTTTGTAACCGTTGCCTGACCTCTGTGACACAGGCAGCCGTGTCTGTGATTCAACAGTAAATGTGTGCCACTGTTGTTTTACTGGAGGGAGAGAGAGCGACCTGTGTTTTTGAACACGCAGGTAAACTCTTGAAGGCAATGAAGCCCCTTCAGGGATGGAACAATAACATCATGGTGCAAATTAATAAATGCATATTAGGTAATATTACAGCAGCAACACAACGCGGACGACCTCAGCACAAGCTGCGAGGCAGAATGTCCACTTTCCTGGAATTACAGATGTAGAGAAGCTGCTTCGCTCTGTGTTATGACTAAAACCTATTCCACATGACATTTCAAATTAGTTTTGTCCATTTGCAGGTGTAATTTTATCAGCAGAGATATGGACATATTTTACTTCAACACCCAAAGAACTAACAACAAAAATCTCCCTTATGAACCTGTGAATTAAATAACCTGGAGCGTACACTATTTACATTTTTGCTTCTAGGCATTTTAAAAAGAGTGGACCCCCCCCAGTTTATTGCTCATTTTGAACAACCTAGCATCAGGTATTAATAGCAGTGCTTTCAAATTAATTCCACTGCAGCTGCACTCACTAATCAACAGTGCAGATGAAAACTAACAGCATGCACCAAATCAAGACATGTAGACAAGACTGTGAATTGGGATGTTTACATTAATCCGGTACAGGAGGGGGAAAAAAGTTAAATCCCTCTCTCAGTCATCCATTTTTAAGAAGGGAGTTTTGCTGCTTACTTGGTTGGAGGTTTGAGCCTCTTCTTCAGGCCCAGGTAACATTTCACATGCTTCAGTGGGATTGTTTTCTCAGCTTTAGCGCTCTGCAAAAGAAAAGAAAACAAACTTATAACAGCACACCAAAGGCAACTCTCAGCTGATATCTGCACACTTTGTTATGTACATATAATGCAAATATCTAATTAGCCAATTACATGGCAGCAACTCAGTGCATTTGGGCACGTAGACATGATCAAGATGACCTGCCGAAGTTCAAACAGAGCATTAGAATGAGGAAGAAAGGTGATTCAAGGATATGGAGAAACAGGTGATTGGCATCATGGATGTGCAGCCAACAAATCTGCTGTCATGTCAATATGGACCAAAATCTCTAAGGAATGTTTCCAGCAGTTTGTTGAATCTGTACCATGAAGAATTAAGACAGTTCTGAATGCAAAACGGGTGGTGGTCCAACCTAGGTGTACTTAATAAAGTGGCTAGTGACTGGGTTGCAATCTTCCCTTCTGTTGAAGTCAACCTGAGTTATGGTGTTGAATAATGGTCGGGGAAGTGTTTCTGCAGAACATTATGATGACACAGCAGAGCTGACCTTTAACATTTCAGATATAAAATCTGCTTATTTTCCAATATTAGTGGGGACCGCTGTCATAATATGTGTATAAATATTTGAGTTACGAGCCCAACCGTGTTTCGTTAGGTCACTGTGACCTCAACCTTTAACCATCGAATCAGTTCACTTGAATCCAAGTGAAAGCTTGTGCCAGACATGATTAAATTCCATCCAGGTATTCCCGGGATAACGCGTTCACAAGAATTAGAAAGACGTGAGGCCAGAACGTGAGGATACATGCGCCTCGCCCCTTGACAGCCATAATCGAATCAGTTTTTCCTCAAGTCCACGTGAATGCTTATGTCAAATTGTAAGAAAGCCCCTTAGGGCGTAACACATTCATGATAACGGGTGGATGGTCAGATGGACAAAAAGGCGATGCCTTCAACTACCAGCTGCCACAAGCATGGAGGCGTACAAAGAAAAACTGTATCATATTTTGGATGACTTAACTAAATAATTAAAACCACAAGGAAATGCCAACAAGTTACTGTACCTGCGCCATTCCACAGAATCGCAACACAAATCATTACCAGCAAACCTCGTCTTCCAGCAGATGAGAAAAAAAAAAAAAAAGTGAAAGAGAACAAAGCCAAGTAAATCAAAGTTGCAGCTTGCTTCTGACACCTACACATCACAATCCACACTCATCCAACATAATCTGCACCAACTACAGACCTGGCAGTAATTGCAGAGGCCAAGAAATATCAATTAAATTCCAACAACACTTCTAATTTCCCATGCATTTATGCAGCAATTAGCCATGTTCTCGTGCAACCTTAAAAAAATGTAATAAATAAACGAAGCTCTCAGTGAAAGTACACCTCCCCGTACACACACCGCCAACCTTATCCATTTCCCTCCCACCTTCACCCCCCCCCACCAGCCTACTGCCAGAATTACTGCACCCCCATCAATTATTAACACTTCTTCACACTCCTTTACGAATCCCATGTTTCTGCAGAAATGTGCTGAGAGGAAGAGCCCTCCGGGGAACTCGGTCCTGCTGGTCGTCTCTGAAGCACACGCTGTATTCTTTCCTGTTCTGAAAAACACTGGGAAGTCTGCCGCCATCAGTATGTTTTATTTTCCTTCTTAATTTGAAAATTTGGAACCTTGAGACAAACACGTTGCCAGGGAGATGAAGCACAGACTGGCTGGATTTTGGCCTATTTGGTTGCAGTTATATCGGCTCCATTCAAACACATTTTGGCTTTCTTGTGCAGTTCTATAACCTTTTAAATTACCGCGGGATTGAAGGCGCGCTCTGTTCGCTGGAGGCACTGTGTTTCCATGGTGGCAAGTGTTTTCTGTAAACGTGACAGCAGATTAAGCCAAAAGTGTACTTACTTTGATATCCCTGTAGAGCAGCAGCTTCTCTGCATGAAGCACAACATACTTGTCCTGAAATTTGTGCCCTGACAGCAGTTTGGAGCATCCGTCGCTGAACTTCAGATGGTCGCCTTTCAGAAACTGCCTCTGGTCTGTGTTGAAACATTGAAACGCTGCATTGTGAAGCAGAGACTCAAAGGAGCTCTGGGTTTGCTCCAAATGTTTTGACCTAAATTTATTTCAAATTAATGCCATCAATTCAGTAAAAATATATGTTTTAACACAGAATAAATGGGTTTGGTTAGATAATACCACAACTTAAAGTGCCTCAAGCTGCACATTTTGTCCATTAAGCAAACTCAATTAAAACTGTATTCACTAAAGGTCATTTATCGATTACTTTTGCATATCCATTCATTTTAGATAACCAGCTATGAAAAGTTTTCATCTATAACTGTGGACACATATGAATATGTTTTGGATTTTCTCTAATCCACACAGGGCCAAAAGGGATCAAATATATGCATGACCTGTATAAATGACTATTTATTTACTTCTAGCTAACTACCTTTACTTAATATCCACTGTAATTTTATGCAACTTTCAACTACATCCATTTATCCAATACTTGGAGCTATAACAAGGATAAACTATGATTTCTATATACTGTACCTGCTTTTAAATGTTTTAAATGGTAAAAGTTTCATTAAATTCAATGTTTTGATTTTAGGTATCAATTTTTACTCCATTTTATTTTCATCAAACTCTTTCCTACAACTATCTGGTGATTCTTCCATCATTCATTGTGGCTAACGGCCACAATAGGGTTTGAGCTGTGCTTACTTACAGTCATCCCGGCATAATAAAAAGAATCGTCTTGTGCTTACTCGGGTTCTAGAGCGATTTAAATACAGTCTTCGATGAACAACCGCGCATGACATGTTACTGTACACTGTGTCATTATTTATTTAACAAAACAGCCAAAAAGCAGAAGCAGTGTATCAAAACTCCCCGTGATTCACTAGCTTGTAGAACCACTTCTACCAACAACACCTTGAAGTGATGTTTTTTCTTTGTGTCACTCTATCAGTCTCTTTTATCGCTGTGGAGGAATTTTGACTCTTCGACTCTTCCTTAAAGCGTTGCTTCAGTCCTTTGAGATTTGCGGGTATTTGTTTATGCACAGCTCTGCTGATGTCCACAGGATTTCAGTCAGGTTGGGTTCTGGACTTTGACTGGGCAGCATCTTAATTCTTTGCTTTTTTCAGCCATTCTGTTGTAGATGTGCTGCTCTGCTTGTGAACATTGTTCACTTTTGCAAGTGTAGGCTTAAGCTGTCAGACAAATAACCTCATATACGACTCTAGAATACTTTGGCATACAGCTCATTGTCGACTCAGTGACTGCAAGGTGCGCAGGTCCTGTGGCTGCAAAACAAGCCTAAATCGTCAGCCCTCCACCACCGGGCTGACAGTTGGGGGATGTGAGGTGAGGTGCTGATATGGTGTGTTTGGCCATTATGGCCAAAGGACATTGTTCCATAAGTCCTGTGGTTTGCTCAGATGCTGCTTTGCAAAGCTAAGCTGTGCTGCCATGTTCTTTTTAGAGAAAAGAGGCTTTCTCCTGGAAACCTTCCAAACAAGCCATATTTGTTCAGTCTTTTTCTAATTGCACTGTTATGATCTTTAACATTTAACATGCTAACTGAGGCCTGTAGACTCTGAGTTGGAGCTCTTGGGATTTTTGCAGTTTCACTGAGCATTGCACAGTCTGACCTTAGGGTGAATCTGCTGGGATGTCCACTCCTGGGAAGACTGTCAGCTGTCATGAATGTTTCCCACTTGTAAAATAATCTTTCTCACTGTAGAATGATGGACTTCAAATTGTTTAGAAATGGCCTTATGACCCTTCCCAGATTGATGGGCAGCAATAATTGCTTCTTTAAGATCACTGCCGATGTCTTTCGTCCTTGGTGTTGTGTTAACGCACACCTGAACGTTCCAGACCAGCAAGCTGACTAAACTGCTGCTTTTATAGAGGATGCTACTTATCCTCTTAAATCCTATGGAAGCAGTAAGAGTGTGCTTCGAAATATGTCATGAGTTGCTGTTCATCTGAGGCTGTATTTACCTGATTTTAACACCTTCACTCATATCCTAATATATTAAACTTTAGACATTTAAATAGTGTTTTTTTATGAGTGTGAAAATATAGGTATTTTTATCTATTTTATTTTATTAAATTATTCATAACTTTTTGCTAACGACATCAACCGTTTTATTACTTTCAGCCTAGTGTTTTAACTTTATCTCTTTTGATACACAGTTTAGATACACTCTCTCATTTACTTTTATGAACAAATCATAAAAGTAAATCATTGTACTTTTACTACTATTGAGTAAAAGTACAGAAGAAGGGTCTGGGACAAAACAGTTTAAGCAATCAGCAACCAATAGATTAACACAAGAAAACAAAAAAGCTGTTGCTGTCCTACAATGAATAATGACATGTATGTTTTATCTGAGAAATATTATGCGTGCTGTATAAAAAGGCTTTGCATGATTAAGGAAAAGTTTTTCTGATTTTGTATTTGTCTTTCATACCTTTCCCATGAGACACCTTTTTGACTCCTATGAACTTCTTTATAACAAGAAAAGCAGAGCTGGGGTAGTCCAAGGAACTCCACTCCAAGACCTGCTCAAGAACCTTCTCGCTGTGGTGCAATGGCCGCTCTGTTAAAACATAAATAACTATATAATAAAAATAATAATATTAAGAGTGATACATTGGCTCAGAAACAGATAAATGGTTAAAGGTAAAGGTGGAGGGGAATTGAAGACAAACAGAAATTGTCAAAAAAAAAAGCCAACTGACAACAGCTGGTCTTTTCTGTCCCCGGATCTTACATCAATTATAAATGCAGGAAACAAAAGCACAAACTCACATCATAAAATCCAATGCAAACTCCAGTTAGCCAAATAACAAAATTATGTTGTTATTCCCCCCAGTTTCATCACAGAACAGATTAAATTATCTACAGCATATCAGGGCCTGATTATAAAAACACACTCATGTGCAAAATAGACCTATTATCTCTTCCTAATTGGCGAACAGGGTACATGCTATCAGCCAAAAAAGGGAGATAATTTGTGTACCACCACCCCTGCTCTGATGCCTCCATCTCTACACTCCCCTGTTTTTCATTACCAAAGGAGGTTTAAAAAAAGAAAAAAAAAGAAAGAAAAAGAAAAAAAAATGAGCCACAATGGCATAACTTATTCATAACAGTGGGCTTATCTTCTCCCTGGAATCTCTGCAGGCCCAGGCCTTGGAATTAGCTCCTCATTTCCCCACAAATATTAGCTCCCTTTTTCCTGCTTATTGTCCTCGATAACAGTGTTTATCGGTAGCTATCCCCCAAAAATGGCTAATTAACGCACTTCCCCCTGCCTTCTCTATGGTTTTACGAGCAAAACCTGTCACGCTACCGCCTTCAAAATAGCTTAACTATTTACTCTTCCACAGGCGCATTGTTTCGGCATGGAAAATATGCTGAACCGTCAGCAAATGTATTCAGTATTCAACACACCTTCATTTTTGGAAGAGGACGGTTCGTCCTCTCTAACTTTGAGGAGAAAAACAAAACACAAGAGTGAGGCGTAAACTCTCAGTGAACTGCTGGGAAGTGCACGGGGAGCGCCAGCTAAGCAACTTTGCGACAACGCTCAACTCTGACTTCCTCCCTACTTTGACGCATACCACAGCATGATCAAATGCAGCATGTGCAGAGCATGGGGCGCCATGAGTGCATATTAATGCAAGATGAGGTGGGTCATCTCTCTAGGTTGATCATGCAAGAAAGATGAAGGCAATTTATGACGTATGACGGTAAAGATGATTAATTAATGTGCATATCAAACTGACGATGCTTGGCTAATTTCTCAGTGTGCTGCCACATTCACCGGCGCTGGTTCATTAGAGATAGCATAATCTCTCATGAGGTCCTTGGATGAGAGGAAGTGTGATCTTTGTATATGCCCTGAATGGAAATAGCCACTTAAAAGGTGATGCAATGTTAATTGGACAGACAGAAGATGACAGTGGAAAAGTTTAGAGGCAAGATTTCTTTTCTTTTCTTTTTTTTTTTGTTACTACCTTGAGAAAACTTTAATTTCACGTATAAAGTAAGTTCACATTTTACTCAAAAAAATTGGAGGTCACAGAAAACAGTGTCCTTTAGTTGTAATGCAGCAGATGTATAAAATTTGTATGCATAATAATCGGGAATCAAAGCCAACAATGATAGCGCTCACGAATGAAAGCAGGAGCTGGGTTAAACGAGATAGAAGGGAAATTGCATATCATAATAATAGCCATAACATGTATAAATTACAATGTGAATTAACTGACTTTAATGTCAAAGGCAAAAGTCTTCACAAAGATCAGCGCATGAAAACTTGTGAATGTAGCATTTCAGTAAAAGAACAACCGATTTTCACGTTTTCAGACGAGTTTCTGCAGCATTAGCTGTTTATTTCCTTCAAATGGATCCTGAGAAGTTGCAATTAGTGGAGGGCGTTATGGCGCGAGCTTGCTGTACTTCAAAATTGATACGACATCGGAGTGAAATTCAATAGTTAGAGACATTTCATTTCCAGCACAATGCCTTTATTCTCCAGCTCCACTAGGCCTTGATGCAACTCCTCAGTTCATCTATAATTTAAAACAAGCAAAACAAGAAACAGACATAAAATCTGATGATGATTGGCTTCCCATTGTGCTTAGCTGTATAGCTAGGTAGTGACTTGTGAAGACACAGCTCACGCCATGTGGCATACCCTGCTGCATGTGGTGCAGGCAGTGATGATGCTATTGTAAACAACGGCGCTTGCGCCGCTCTGCTGGGCAACCTTTGTGATTACATCATTTAGAAATCACTGCAACCCTCAACATACATGCTGGTAACAATGTGTCTGTGACAAGCCAGCCAAGACTAAAAAATAAAAACTAAAGTTGAGCTGTAAAAAAGGCAGCAGAAATAAAACCTTTGAGTAAATCGAGGACACATTGAGGACACACTGAGGAGGATGTGTTCACATTTAACTTGTTTCTTGGGCTCATTTCACAGGAGAAATACACTAATGGCTCAGACACACTAGAGTAAAAAAAAATACTGCAGGCCACCAGGGCTCCCCCTCAGCCTCCTGGCAGTACAAACTATAGGTGGCACAAATCCACATAATTACCAGGTCTGTAGATCTTAATGGGGATGATACTCAATGACCATCAATTCAAAACCAAATTTTTACCACAAGCATGCTGCATGGTCGTCTTCATCACAAAAGAATGATGAAGAAATGTTTTCAGTTTAAAAAATGATGAAGGTAATTTGGTGTATGGGAGGTGAGCGTACAGTATGATCAGTCTGCCATAACTGACTCCGCAGAGCTTTGTGGAGTTTTTATGTTACAGTTTCTTTCACATATGTCGCCAGGTGTTCAAAATTTTAACTGTTGATTGTAACTGACATGCTTAATCGTGCATGCAGGAACATAAAAATATGTCTTTCCAACCTCATGAAGAAATGAGTGCTGTTATTTTGCTAGACTTAAAAAAATCTTAGCTTCCGGTGACCCTGCTGGGCGAGTAATTAAAATTAAAAAAGAAAGCATAAGCGTGGGATATCTTTTAACACTTCTGCTATCAAACTGTACACTGGCCAGAGCAAAGCAATCTAACAGCAAAAGGGTTGTTATCATTATGAAAATTCCCTGAACGCAAATTGGGAAAAAGCTTTGAATGTAATTTTCTGTCAAAAGACATAAACAGTAGCGGTTGCTGCACTGCGCCGTAGATAAACCTGGAAATAAAAAAATGCATAAACTGTACCGAGGTCACTAAATTCCCATGTGTCAGAGACTGTCATGTAGATGCAGTTGAGCTATCAGTTTGAGAAGCCTACTGTATATGACATCCTTCCGGAGTAAACAGATACATTGATTAACCCCAGTCAGTCATATACTAATAGACTGATTTTGCCTTATTACCATTTTATTACTGCCCTGAATCATCAAAATTGGTTTAAAGATGGCAAGAAGTGGTCACAGACCCGGTCCCCGGCTTTAATGCAACAAGACTCCAGGTTCATTGCACACAGTCCTAATAATTTTGGTCGTGATTTAAATTTGGATTACAAGAGGGAAGTGGAAAACCTTACATACCTAGCTCTCCGTTTTCAATGACTTCAAAGGTGGTCCAAAAGTCTTCAGCGTTAACAGTGATGCTCCTCATGCTCAGCGCCGTCTCTGCAAGCTCAGCGGACCGCATGCTGGGGGAGACCTATCATAAATGCAGCGAAGATAAAGAGAAACTATCAGACAAAGTAAAGCACATTGTGCATATAAAAACTTGGATCATAAGCTCCATGGATCAATTTCAGTTCTTTCGACCATCTTTGTCTCAAAAGAGCCATTCGCTGCTTAACATGCACCATTTATTGCACAAATATCTGACTCAGTCATCTACACAGTGCACAGATTACATAGTTGATTCTTTATGAATAGCGCTGAACTAAGCAAATGTGCTGCATTCCTCCCCAGAGACAAATGAAGAATTAAAGTTAAACTGTGCTGCTGAGCGCTGCTCTTTAACCCTGTTTGCCCTTGTAGCACTGCGGTTACCCTGTTTAAAAAAAAAACACACAAAAAAGCGAACTCACGGCAGCCTATGTGTGTTACGCAATTACCTACACAATTAAATCAGACGTCTCTTGATTAGTTCATTTGTGATTTGTTTCATTGGTGGTAATCCCATCAGGTTAAACCACAGATGTCTCGGCCCTATTCTTCCAAACTCTCCGCCTCGCTACCCTCATCCTTTCTCCAGCTTCACCTGCCTCCATCCCCTTCCCTGTGGGTTTTTTTTTTTTTTACCTTCCTACCAGGGCTTTTGGGAAAGCAGGTGTATACACACATGCACACACACAGTAGAAATATAGACACTCTCACCTTGACTAAGCAGCATTTCTCTGGCTCTCTCTTCTCCAGGTACACCTCAAAGATCAAGTCCCCAGCCGGCGCAAACTGGGACAAAAAAAGGCAGAAAGAAACACATCAGCTGAATCCCCAAACCGATGCAGCACGATTAATTGGAATAATTTTCTTCTAAATTTCGGCTCCTGTTTGGCATGAATCTAAATGGAGAGGAGTGAGATAAATGGTTGGAGGAGTTTCGAAAAGCAAAGGTCGTTTTGAGAGCCGCAGGCAAACAAAATCCTGGTAGCGTTAATGGAATGCAAAACCTGGCTAAATAAAGAGAACATGTGTGAAACAGACTCGGAAAGGTGGGAGAAAAAGATTAATGTTTCACCTACACCACAATTGAAATGCTTTCCTCAGGTGTTAACTTTAAGTGCGCTGTCAATTTAAAAATATTTTGAAGAAGCACCTAAAGATATTTTCATGTGTTATTATGAGAATGGGGGGAAAAGTACGAAGTGCCGGAATGAACCCAGCAGAGAGAGATACGGGTTTTCAGCCGCAGTCTTTTTTCTTCCTTTCAATCTTGTGTGAGTGAAATACCGACACACAAAAGAAAAGGAAATATGTTTATTCACAGTAAAAAAAAAAAAAAAAATTTACAAAATGGAAAATGAAATTTAAAATTTTTTAATCATAATTTTTTTTGTT
>VUQK01009545.1:2093-12408 GCA_015106715.1 Bujurquina vittata | reverse complement strand
ACACATCCTTTTATCCCCAGATTGTACTGAACTTGTAACTAACCTATCAATTGCCATTATTTGCTTCAAGATCGAGCACTATACTGGCTTTTTGTAAAAGGATATTTCCAAACGACGCAACAAATGCAAGTAAGTAGGAAAGGATTCGAAAACAACCCTTAGACCAGCTTCCTGCTGGTCTAAGGGTTAAATTCCTGCCTGCTTCCCAGTTTGAACTGCAGTGCACCTTTCCCTGCAGCGACCCGTTTTCCCAAATACTCCCTGTGGTATCTGTTCACGCACCGTATGAGCTGAATTTTAATCGTGCTGCTGAAAGCACTCAAAAACGACGATTGAAAGGAGAAAAATAAAAACCCTCTTTATAAATCCTGTAATTCGCAGGTGGCTGTTCGCCTCCAGTTTTGGGGCAGGTAGAAGCATAAATGTAACACTTTTCCCTTGCTGTGTTTCAGCTTTATAACTGTAAAGTTATATTTAACCTTTTGTAATGATAGAGCATAGGTAAGAGAAATTTCTGTGTTAGAATGAGGCTCTAATCATAGACAAATATGCACAGATATGTCAGGAGGTGATCAGTGTTTTTTAATCCCAACAGGAAACTGATGGTCTTCCTACACATCCTTTTATCCCCAGATTGTACTGAACTTGTAACTAACCTATCAATTGCCATTATTTGCTTCAAGATCGAGCACAGCAAGATATACGGGCCCCTGTGGAAGTCTAAATACGGTCCTTTGGTTGTGGTGAATGTGGCCAGTGCTGACCTGGTAGAGCAGGTGTTGAGGCAGGAGGGTAAACACCCAGTCCGGACAGACATGATCCACTGGAGGAGCTACAGAGAGCTCAGGAACAAGGCTCATGGACCCCTGACTGAGTGAGTGAAATCCCACACAGATCCAGTCCTGTGTCCTGAATCCACAATGCATTCAAACTCTGAGCCTTAGGTTTGGTTTGTTTTCACAAACAAAATTGGACTGTAGTGACATGATATATAGCCACTGCAGACCTTTTCCTCTCTCCAAACAAAAAATATGTGTATAAAACTTTGTAATAAAATTTAATGTCGTTGTGCAGGCAGAGTCACTGTGACAGTTCTTCTGTGCAAACTAAAGAATATAAGAACAGCATCGCTCTTAAGCTAATATGATGATTACAAAATCAGGCAAGGGACTTTGTAACTTTTTAGTACATAATAATCTCTGTGTTCCCCCAGGAAACACTGTGGGAACTGAGTGCTAGAAAGTAGCATTATAGCACATTTTCACTGCTTTGTTTTTGTCTTTCAGTTTAATGTAAAGTTTAGTGATTGGGTTGTTTTGACCATTAGACTATTAACCTCGGGGGCTACAGCTCGGGACCTGGCTACAGTTATCTTTTTACAAGTATGAACTTGCTGATGCCAGATACAACTAAATAACTGATATCTTTTAACATGGTTTCCTCAAACTTCTCAGGTAACAAAGAATCCAAGTGAGCGCTGTTGTAGTCACTTCAGGTCTTTCTCTCAGGAGGCTCATTTTCTTGTATTTATCTTGGTTTTTAGAATGGGAGCCAAGTGGCTGCGCATTCGCAGCATCTTGAACCCTCGGATGTTAAAACCCAAGCACGTCTCCTCCTACGCCAACACCATCAACGGGGTGGTGTCGGACTTCATCCACAGACTGGACTTGCTGAGGGAAACCAGTGGACAGGGAATCATGGTCAATGACCTGACTGCAGAACTCTACAAATTTGCTTTTGAAGGTCAGCAGAAAACAGAACAAATAAATGACATGTTGTCAATTAATCAGCTTTAGAAAGTCATCCAATCAGTCGCTTTTAGTTACTTGGAAACCAGTAAGCACCACTGGTTTCCAAGTATTCCATGTTTAGCTGAATGTTTCCAGCACAATGACTTAGTTTTTATTTCTGTCAACCTCCAAACAAACAAACAAAAAAGGAACATGTTAAATTATTTCTTCGGCCAACTTCTGCTTCTATGACTGCGGCTTTACATGTCTGCACATATGTAAAACACAAGCATGGTCATCACAGGAATCTGCTGAGAAGCAGTTCTTGTCCTTGACTTATTCACTCCTGTGTGTGCGTGCGTGTGTGTGTGTGTGTGCGTGTGTGTGTGTCTTTTGGCCTTGACAGCTGATTAGATACTGACAGTTTGATCACAGTGTCCTTGTGTGGTCATATAAAGAGCTGTAGACAACTTTCACCTTTGACCAAGACTGTTAAGTGTCACAGTTCACTAAATGTTTCTTATGCACTCCTGAAGCACCATTAGGGTATTTTGGGATATGCATTCACTTTATTTCTTCCCGAGGGTGAAACAAGATTCTGTTCCGTCGCTCCCACAGTAATGAAGCTAGAGTTAGACAGCAGCACTGTCCAAAGGTAATAAAATCCATGTGCCAGCACACCCTGTTCTCACTAAATAAAAAAAAAAAACTCACACATGCATTAACTCTATAAAAAAAGATGGCAGTAGCTTCTGCCAGTCAATTAGTGAATGACAAGAAGCCAACATGTGCCACTTCAAAAGTCACAGAACACTTCACAGGTCACAGTGACCCTGGAAACATTTCAGTGGTGGGTCAAAGTGATGAGCTCTTTTTGACCATGGCACTTGGCCATCATGGTTTAGCCATTTTCTTTTTAAACACAGGAATCTGCTCGGTGGTGTTTGAAACCCGTATGGGCTGCATGAACGAGGTGGTGCCCGAGGAAACCCAAAAGTTCATCTTCTCTGTGGGGGAAATGTTCCGGCTCTCCCCGATCATCGTCCTCTTCCCCAAGTCCCTCTGGCCCTACTTGCCTCCCTGGAAAAAGTTTGTTGCAACTTGGGATCATCTCTTCAGAGTTGGTGAGCAGTCAGCGAATAAAAGTGTGGCATGTTGGTAAATGTTTCACGAGTGAATGTATATTTAAACCCTTTCTGCCATTATGTGATATCTGTTGTAGTGCAAAATCACAAACCGTCTCAGGCATTCTGTTAAATATTTGGGATTTCAAAATAAAAAAAAAGTACTTTTCTAGAATAGAATAGAATACAATAGAATGGCTTTATTGTCCCTATACAGGATGTACAATGAGATTCTGACATAGTTGTTGGAAATCTATAGGATTCTTTCTATGGAAAAGGTCCCCATTACTGGCTGTGGATCAGCAAGGTTACTATAGTTCAGGGTACATGGCCATTTCCAACTAGCACTATCAAATAATTTCAAGGTCAACACACACAAAGAAACAAAGTCCATCCTACATCCTGCTTTTAACAATCAGTGTACGTACAGTACAAGATCCTTCACCGTGTCTCTCTCCCCCCATCTAGTGGGCAAACCTGTCTTCTCACGCTTGTCTTTCCCTAATGAGATAGAAATAAGATGAGATTAATTTTCCCATAGCTGAAGATCTGGTGAAGAAGAAAATTGATGAGATCCAGGAGAATGTCCACCTGGACAAGGAGGTGGAGGGAGCGTACCTCACACACCTGCTGCTCAGTGAACAGATGACCACCACGGAGATCCTGGGCAGCATCACTGAACTCCTACTGGCAGGAGTAGACACAGTGAGTACTTACACCGGTCAGTCTTTCCCATACTTGGTTATTACCTTTTAATTAAAGAGTACAACCAAAAAAGTCTGTATGCATTAAAGTGTCTCTGAATACTGAATGTACACATTTTTGGTTTACTGTCATCTGCCCAGAGCCCTTTAATGAGAGCCAACATAGACTGGCTGAAAGAAAAAATGTTAGCATTTCAGTTGTCTGCACAAAACTATATAATTCTCCAGTTTCTGTACAGCTAATTGCTGTAGACAAGGTCATATGATGTTTGCTGCTAAAACCTGTTTACTCTGAAGAGCTGCATAATAATGAGAATTAGTCTTCATAGGCGATATCATTTCATTGACAATATGCACTCACCAGTCACTTTATAGGTACAGCTGTACAGCTGCAAGTTAATGCAAATATCTAACCAGACAATCACATGGCATCAGCTTAAACCATTAAGGCATGTAGATCAAGACCTTGTTGACACCAGACGTTGGAGTAGAATGGCCAGACTGCAGTGAGCTGGCAACAATACCTCAAATAGCCACTTTTTACAACCAAGGTATGCAGAAGAGTATCACTGAATGCACAACTCTTGGAACCTTGAAGCAGAAGAACTACTGCAGCCGAGGACCACACTGGGTGTCACTCCTGTCAGCTAAGAACAGGAAACTGAAGCTACAGTTTTGCACAGGCTCATCAAAACTGGGTAATGGAAGACTGGAAAAGCATTGCCTGCTCTGAGCCTATTTCTGCTGTGACGTTCAGATGGCAGGATCAGACTTCGGTGTGAACGACATGAATGCATGGATCCATCCTAACTTGTAGCAACAGTCAGGCTGGTGGCAGTGGTGTAATGATGTGGGGGATATTTTCTTGGCACACTTTGGATCCTTTAGTACCATGTGAGGTCAGAGCCTATCTGACCATGTCCATCCCTTTATGGTCACAGTGTACCCATTTTCTCATGGCTGCTTCCAGCAGGATAACACAACATGTCAGCTCAAATCATCTCAAGATGGGTTCTTGAACATGACGAGTTCAGTCACCAGATCTCAATCCAACAGAGCACCTCTGGGATGTGGTGGAATAGGAAATTGGCATCATGGATGTGCAGCCAGCAAATGTGTGATGTTTGATCAGAGTCTGAGGAATGTTTCCAGCACCTTGTTGGATCAATTAAGACTGTTCTGAAGACTAAAGGCAACAAGCAAAGTGCCCAATGAGTGTACAATTTTTGGCAAGTCAGAATAATAAATTTGATTAACTTGAGAAGTGGTCAATGAGTGTATAACTGGTTATTTACAGAAAAAAAAGACAATTTTTTTGGTCTCATGCTTGTCTACAGATATATTCAAAGCAGCCTCTCATCCACTTAAATATGAAACAGCTCTCTCCTGCTTTTGAAATCTTGAGTAACCAAAATGACTTCAGCTTGAGCTGAAAAGAAATTGGATACAAAGGAAGATTAAAGGTGAGAAGTTCTTGCCTTTCATTCTGCGGTTACGTAAGTAACAAGTACAGACATGAAAGGTCATTCACTAATCAATTCTGCAAAGTTTCTAGAAGATATTCTAGAAGATATTTCTCAATCCAAATACCAACCTCCCTGAAACTCAAACAGAAGACTTTTTTTCCCTGTTAAATTGAGCCTAGTTTTGAACTTGGATGTCTTACAAGAATTTAGTTTGAAAAAGTGTACATGCTGAAACATGACACGAAACAGAACATTACACTTTGTGCTTCTCTGTTTTGCAGACCTCCAACACGATCTCCTGGGCTCTGTACCATTTGGCCAAGGAACCAGATATTCAAGAACAGCTGTTCCAGGAAGTGATAAGTGTTTGCCCAGGAGATAAGGTGCCAAACAGTGACGACATTGCTCAGATGCCGTACTTGAAGGCCGTCATCAGAGAGACACTGCGGTAAGAGGGAATCTTTTTAATTAATAAGATAACAGAACAGGAAGAGGTATGAAATCTGCAGGAGAAAATCACTGAAAGGGATTCTTCACCATTTAAAACAAGTATAATTTAACTCTTTGCTAAGAGTTAGGTCAGTACTATAATCATGACATAACAAAAAATCCAGAACTTCTTAATGTGCTACACCTCAGCTGAAGCATAGATACATTGGTTCAATTGCCAATAGCTGATCTTACTTTAACCACATAGTGGTTCATATATGCGTTGCAGAATGAGACGAGCAAGAATAAGCTACCTACATGTATATGCTAACATACCCCTTCCATGCTACCAAGAGGTGTGATAAATAGATGCATTTGCTGAACAGATGAAAATTGTGTTGATGCCTCGCTGTGTTTTGTGGTCACCAGACTGTATCCAGTGGTACCGGGAAACGCCCGCGTCACTGTTGAAAATGAGATTGTAGTGGGAAATCATCTCTTCCCAAAAAAGGTGAGATATGTGTCAAACACTTTTGGCTTCTTACCAGTAGATAAATGAAGTGCTGTTTATGTAGCAGCCTCTGAGATCAGGAGCCACAAAGTGCTTCCCAATAAAGACAACAAACTGAACCGTAATAAATAATACACTTTAAACAGACCACTCTTCTTAGTGTTCAGGTATTGCACAACAGCAGACGTGGCAGCTCATCCTGCTCTCTCTCTCTTTCAGACGCTGTTCCACCTGTGCCACTACGCCGTGTCCTATGATGAGAATATTTTCCCCAACCCCCACACCTTCCTGCCACAGCGCTGGCTCAGAGGAGGGGAGGATAAGTCCAAGCAGCACCCGTTTGGGTCAGTGCCATTTGGCTTTGGGATCCGGGCATGTCTAGGTCGGCGAGTGGCTGAACTTGAGATGTATCTCCTCCTCTCCAGGGTAAGAACATTTGTTCCCGATGCTAATGGTGCTCCATGTCTGAGGGATACATTTAAAAAAACAAACAAAAAAAACCCCAATTTACCCGCACAGCAGTCTTCTATAATGCAGTTTCTGCTAAATTCCTAACTAGCAAATTAATCTTTGACTTGACAAGATGCACAGTGCAAATGTCATATTATTAGGTTTGTGCAGTGAGGCGATTCCACTTGGTAAGATTTCTTCACATAGAAAAAAGATTATTGGCAAAGTAGCAAAACATTTATATGAAGCACTGCATTACATAAAAATAAACTCGTGTTGCTGTTTTGAAGTTAAATGAAAAATCTTAAATACAGTATAAAGCTGCTAAACAAGATTACTTTTCTTAAAAATGAATTATTCCTCACATAGCAATTTTTTGTAGCTTGAGCAAGTCTTTTAAAGAGCTCAATCACATGGCGGTGAACCCAAATACACTACAGCATGTGGATGGACTGGAGAATGAAGTTCCACTGCAGCTACAGTAGTATTAAACCCATTTTGCTGTGTGCTTGAGATTTTAGTCAAGTGTAATTATTGTTGGGTCTTTACCTTACAATATAAAGCGCCTTGAGGCGACTGTTTGTGATTTGGCGCTATATAAATAAAATTGACCTTACTAGTCAAATCACGTTTTCTCAAACAGCATCAGCATCAGAGATCATACTGCTTATTATTACGGGTTTGTGGAAAAGTTCTCAAACTAAGTAAGATTTAAAAAAAAAAAGGGACATTCTTAAAACAGATTGAATTAATATAATTGTGTATTATTTTCAATTTTTTTGAACTAACTATAAGACTGCAAGGCAAAGTTATTTTATTCATACTGCATGTGAAGCCGGTGGCTTCTTCTCTGCGTTGTGTTGCTGAATAATGAATGGACCACGGACGTGTTTTGGAGGGAATCTCCGTTTATTTTCTGACAAAAAAGTGATCAGAATGTCCCACTCCGGTTAGTGATCACTCACTCTAAGCCCCGCTCCCACTGAAAACCACAGGGAAAAGGGGCAGGGGATGCACAGAGTAATGTACTGAATACAACAACCGATTATATAAAACATACCTGACAAAAAAGTGATCAAAATGTCACACTCTGGTTAGCGATCACTCACTCTAAGCCCCTACACAAACTAAACACAAAGACATTATAGTTTATCACAGATGGTTTGCGATTTAAACTTTCTGAACTTTCACTCACTGAAATACCACAGGGAAAAGGGGAGGGTGAGCGCGAAACTGCTCCTTATAAAGAAGTTGTCCCTGAAAACCAAACGTAGGGGTACAGAGGAGGAGACAATAATGAAAGAAAGGTTCCGCACACCAACCGGAGTTATTACTTAAATGCACAAATACATTTTGTGGGATTCTACATTAATGAACATGGAGATTATGGATAAATATAGAATATAACTGTAAACAATATTGACCAAGCATAGGCATTGTTACACATGCTGTATCTGTGCCTTTTGACTCCTGAAGCATGCAAACCAGCAGGGAGCGCTACTGACCTGAAATAAATTTCCAGCTTTTTCAAAGCCGTTTACTCTTTTGTTGGCCATGCACATGAATACAAACCAATCATCAGTCACTTTGACCAAAGTCAACCACAAACCACAGTATTCAGTTGGAAAGCAGTTTGTAATCAGTGACTATAATGAGTATAGTTTCTGCACTCTTGTGCCTCACATAAATAAATATCCTGTTAAAATGTAATTTCATGTTTTTCTTTTTGAACAATGCTCTTTCTTCTTTGTGCTTTTTTTTTAAAGTTGATAAAGCACTATGAGGTGAGGCCTGATCCAGCTGGAGCAGCAGTGAAGCCGATCACCAGAACCCTGCTTTGCCCTGCTACACCAATCAACCTACAGTTTCTGGACAGATGAACTGAGCTGGCAGAGCCGCGAGCAAAGCCAGCAGGTTCTCTGTGAGCTGTTTTAGCATTCACACTATGTTGCCTTCGTTTCACGAACCACTTGTTTGTATGGATTTTACTGGGTGGGAACCTTTTTAAAAACATTGTACAAACCTTTGTTGTATAGAAAAGTATAGTTGTTATTACCACCACATCTTTGAGCTGTTGCCTTACAGCTTAGGTGTTTTAGTTCAAGCTCGTTAAAGTCCTTTTAAAAAGTCCTTTTTTATATTTATGCCAGCTTCTTTACAAGTTATTTCCAATGCTTTGAAGGAAAAAATAAATGACAGTTGTTCTATATACAATGCTGTGAAAAAGTATTCGCCCTCTTTGTGATTTAATTTTTTTCATTTTTCTATAGTTATCAGACTTAAATGTTTCAGATTATCAAACAAATTATAATATTAGAGAACGATAACCCGAGTAAATGCAAAATGCAGTTTTTGAAAGATTTTGGTTGAAGTGAGTGAAGAAAACTGTCCAAGCCTTCCTGGCCCTGTGTGAAACAGTAATTGCACCCCTCTCTTTTGATAAATCATGAATTAACTGTGATTAGCATTTTTTTTTTTTTTGGAGACCAGAGTTCAATTTCAGTTGCCACACCAAGGCCTGATTACTGCCAGACCTGTTGAATCAAGAAGTCACTTAAATAGAGCCTGTCTGACAAAGTGAAGCAGGCTGCAAGACCTCAAAAAGCAACTAATGCCACGATCTAAGGAAACAGCTGAGAAACAAAGTCACAGACATCTGTCAGGCTGTTTTTGCTGTTCTGATGGAACCATTAATTCTGCTCTCTAACACAAAATCCTGAAGGAGAAAGTCTGGCCATCAGTTTGATCCTAGAAGCTCAGCTTACGCAGCAGGACAATAATCCGAAACACATCAGCAAGTCCATCTCTGAATGTCTCAAAAAAAAAAAAAGAAAGAAGAAAAAGTCTATATTTTAAAATCAGTTTTAGATGCCCTGGCACCTGTTTACGCCTGCTTAAACAGACTGTTCATGCTCTCCAGTGTGTCTGAATTAAAAAAGTTCTGCAAGGATTGGTCCCATGTTCCTCCACAGCGATGTGAAAGACTCATTGCCAGTTCCTGCAGCTAAGGGTGGCACAACTCACAGTTACAGGGTTTAGGGGTAAAATACTTTTTCACACAGGGCACAGGGACAAATATGAAAAAACTAAGAAATCAGTCTGTGTGTGGCCCTCAGTCCCAAGCTCATCAGTTCAAACTGAAAAGGTGCTTAATTTGAAAATGTTATATTTTGGGGAGCATTTTCAAAGGTTGGCTAAAATACGTGCAGTATTTCTGGCAGTAGGAGGGTGTGTGCAATTGAGAGGAAAATAAACTACAGTACGTGCGTTGCTGTAATTAAGGAACGTGTCTGTCGGTGCAAGTGTGTGACTTTGAATGCAAATTCAATACTTGTGTGTCAGTGGGGTTTTGGTGTGCGTTTACTTTTGTAAAAATTGGGGACTCTTGTCAGCTCACACACCAGTTGACTGGTGACGCTGTTGCCTTTGGGGACCAAAACCACTCCCCCCTAAATTAGATATGATTTAGATGGGCACACAATATTTGTGGGTAGGGATGGGGTCTTTGTGCGTTTGTGTGTGTACATATGTGTTGGCTGTAGATGTGAATGGTTATTTGTGTTAGTCTGGGAGAAGAAAATGGATAGACCTAATCAACAATTATGTCTAAAAACAAATATGTACTGCAGTTTTATTATGGTATTTTGTAATTTGTAATAAATCCTTCAGGAACTCATTTTTTTGGGGTTTTTTTTGATAACGCTGCATTTAATGTTTTGGAAACCTCAAATTTTACTTTTACTGTCAGAGGTTTGCAAAGTGATAGATCAATGCTGCCCTCTTGTGGTCTGTTTTGTCACCATTTTCTTTCTTCAGAGACAATGGTTGTTTTGGTTTTTTTTTAAAAAGCTTCTTTATTTTGTCACTGTCCACAGATAGCGCTTATAGTCACAATAAAATG
>VUQK01009537.1:6160-16872 GCA_015106715.1 Bujurquina vittata | reverse complement strand
ACTGACAAAGTGGGGATATATTGGTTTGAATGTACGAGAAACCTCAGGCACGTGTGATGGGGGGGTTAAGTACTTTGCAGATACTGTCTTCTTTCTCCTACTTCCACCTTCACCTCCACTTGTGCCTTGCTTTCCATTTCCTCTCTGAAATCACTCATCCAGGGCAGCCACCTGCACTGAGTAAAGAGAACGTTATGCAATGATTGTCCTCTTTTGATAGCGCCGTTCATCCAAAGTTTCTCTTCAAACAAGAGAAGCCTCTCTGTCCCTGCTACTTTCATTGATTGAGCCTGGTTTGTGTAGCTCGTCTGACAGCAATTTTAATAACCTTTTTTCAACCTTTGCTCGAATATTGCCAATTTCCCTGTAATTATGATATACTAACTGCTAACTTTAAGTGCCCTAAGAGGAGATAAAGGTGGAAAAATTGCACAAGATTGCTGCAGAAAATCGAAGTGACTCACTTTCCCGTCTTGTGTAAGATGGCACCATCAATAAAATTAGCTGTGAGACAGGCAGGGGACAGAAAAGCCAGTTGGTGGGAAGATGTGATGAGCTTGAAGTTACTGGTAGCCTGCCAATCAGTGGGGAACTGGGTCGTCCTTTCCATTACAGAGACTTGAGTTATGTTTAACATTATAATTTAGCTGCTTAAATGAATATGAACGGTTGGCACTACACTGAAGAGAAGAGGGAAAAAAGTTGAAAAGGAAGGAAAGCGATACAAGGGAATAAATTATGCCGTATGCCCTTGAAGAAATGTGAGGAAAAAGCAGATTTCCTATGTGTGCCAACAGGTCAACACAGGTTGCTTTGACCGGACTTTGCCACTCTGCTTTGGACCACAGTTTGAACCTGTTTCCTAAATTAAATCATTTGTAGCTTGCGTCTAGTTTGGTCAGTGTGAGGTTACCAGTTCCAACTATGTTATCTGACAACCCTCACTGCGCCTGCACCACAGTTCATTAGAGAAGAGCTCCACACTCTCTAAAAGTCAGCTTCTACAGTAGATGTGTTAATGGATGCTTAGCTAAGCTAGTGATATCTGCCTGAGACTATATTTTTAGTCTGCACTAAGCTGGTCACATCCTCCTTTTCGCAGCGATCTCACTCTCAGGAAGAAAGCACAAGAGTGCGCTTTTCAACTATTTCCTAAAGAATGAAGGATTTTTTTTACAAAGATTAGTTAACGCTAATGTTTTCTAGTTTCATCCACTTTGTCTGCCATGATATTGCATCCGAGAAATGATCTTCTTTTCATCCTTCTGATTGCTTCAAATCGCACAAGGAGCGTTTCAGGAGGCTTCAGTCCAAACGAGGTCTTCTGTTGTGAAAACTGGCGGGATGCTCTGTGCCGTTCCTGCCTGACGTCCTGCCTTGCTCCTCTGCTCTGTGCACTTTTTGTCAGAAATAAACCTGACTCGCAGTGTGGGGGAGTGCTGGAACGGGTGAATTTTAACCACCAGGTCCTGCGAGATGTGCTGCCATGCATCTGCAGAGCCTTGAGTTGGTGACAGTCAGCTCTGGCAGACGTGCCAGATCTTGAACGCAGCACAGCTGTGCCCAGTGGGATTCAATCACTTCAGATTGTGCCGTTCTGCACCTGCATACCACTTTTACTTTGTATCTCTGTCACCTGAGCGGCGCTGAAAGTGTTGATTTAAACAAAATCATTGGCCAGGAAACATCTCCTTCAAACCTGAAGCTGCAGCAAAATGATTCATACCCTTTTTCATCCCGGTCATCCTCCTCTTTACACAGCTGCTGCTGTTTAGTCATCTGCCTGGTGTACATACCCACCAAGCAGCAGCCACTCCTTTGCCAGATTGAAGGTTCTTTAGCTCTTGTTATTTCTGTCCTCCCTATCAGCCGGTGTGTGTGTGTGTGTGTGTGTGTGGGTGTGTGTCTTCTTTGTTAACACTTGTATTCACAGTGTTTGACCAAGCAAAGTCTGCTTTGCCAGTTTCCAAGTAATTGCAGGAGAATGTTAATTAATGGCTTTTGCGATGTTGACGGGGCTCAGCGTTATCTGCCCGTGCACATTGTTGCAGTTGTTGATTTCATCACAACTGGTGCATACTGACTCGAACGCGGTTCCAAAAGAATTACATGGTGCGTTAGCGCGCCAACAATAAGATCTAACAATCTGGTGCCAATACTTTCATCATATATCATTTTCAAATCCGTTTTTATTTCACCTTGGAGAAGTGAAACCACATTTATCTGAGCCTGCAGCCTAATCTGGGGAAAACCGAGATATCATAAAGGATATCTTCTTACGTCTCTAATGCACCTTAAAATTAGCTCATTTGCAGTATTTTGTTTCTAAAGTGGCTTATTTAACTAATTACATTTTCTCCTGCCTTAGAAATAATCAAGTGTGAAATTTGGTGTTAAATCACTGTTATAAAGATGGCTAGAAAAATGAGTCCTGAAATAGGGGAATAAAGTTTTCTCACCATTAGTAGCATTTACACTTTGCATTATTGGGTTGTGAGTGTTTGCATTTTGCATATTAACAGTGATTTTGTTTCGATCATCCAGGCATCATAAAGGCCGATCCCTGACCATCTTGCTGTTCTTCTGACCTTTTTATCGAGGACAACCTTCAGGTTAAAAACCTCAAAACAGCATTTTGTTCAATGAGAAGGCCTTTTCATACTCCTCAGAGGATTAGATGCCATCTTTACTGATGACCATAAACTGACATGCATTTAAATGTGAAATTGAATCAGTCATAGCCATGAGCTGAACCACATCACCTGCTTTCAAGGTAAACCGATGAACACAATCTAGCCACTTCTTTCATCCATGTTCTCTGGTCCAGGGTCACAGTAGGCGGGAGGCTATGGGTGAGATTGGACGGGTGGCTAACACAGGGACAGCCGTTCACGTCTGCTTCCTCAGCTGTGGCCAATTCAGACTGCTGTTTGAATGGAGAGGCTTCTTATTGTGAGGCTAACCCCTGTTTCACGGACCCCTTTAACCCTTACAGTCAGAATTCTCACTCCGGGACGCGGTGGCTATGACACGTGGTCTAAAGGTGGCATGGGACACAAAGGGACATACTGTCCTGTAAATGCCATCTAAAGCACATGGCGTTAGGGAGTGAAGATAGTCTGACAGTCACTGCTAAAAGCAGCGGGCCTCCAATGCTTCCTCAACCACAGCTGTCTCCATAAAAATCGCTTTTAGAAGTGAACCAATTCGTGAGAGGAATGTTTGTCTCTGCTCCCCCAATTAAGCCTGAAAATGCATAAAATCATTAAACCTGCGCTCTGCAAGAGTGCTTTTCAAAAGCACATGAAAGAGAGAGAGAGATGCTGAGTGATGCACACACTCAGGCCTGCATCATTAAGGGTATTGTGTGACCACTGGAAGGGTAGTGAGGAAGAGAACGGCACAAGGCAACATGACCGGTGGACAGCTTTTAAAGCAATCGCTCAGATGGTTTCAAAATCCAGTCAAGACCCGACATTACGGTTCAAAAGCAGGTCTGTGTCAGTGTCTGCACTGTACTGGGTACTGTAATGTCTCAAATGCCTCAAAAAAGCACGAAGGGAATGTGTCTCGAAAGGTCAGATTTCTGACTGAGAGGATAAATTCCATCTTCGCTGATGATCAGTTCAACTTTTATTGTTGCCGGCAAGAGACAAACATTAAAGCAAAAGGCAAAACTGAATAATGATCATTACCATTTAGTCTTCTCAGAGAATCAGCCTCCGTAATCGCAGTGAGACCAGTTGGCTGCTAAAATGTATACTCTTCATGCTATTCATCCTATTTTTCTGAGCCTATTTGTCAATCCCAATAGGGCTTTTTATCAGCTGGCCGATTTAGAATCACCATTTGAGCTAACAAGCATGTGTTTGCACCCAGAGCCTTTTCACTGCGAGGCCACAGCACTGACCACTCTTTCACTTTTCCGTCTGTTTAACCTTTGGAGCCATAACTCTCCCCCACAGAAGAGGCGGCTGTGACAAGGGCACACGCTTTAAAGGTGAAATGGGAAGCAAAGGGGGTATAAATGCCATTTAAAGCACAGGGTTAGGGAGCGATGATGGGTCTGACAGTCACTGCTAACAGCAGCAGTCTCAAGATCATCCAGACTCTGATTATCCATAACTCCTACATGCAAGATTTCACGGTGCTGTGCTGGTTCTCTAGCATGCAAATCGGGAACCTTTTGTTCTGGTGCAACCTGTCTTGCCATCAATTCACCAGCAGTTCACGCTGAGCAGACGGCAGAAACCGCTCGGCGTGAAAAAACACTGGTGGTGCTGGTGGGGAGATTTCTTTATGCCTGTAGTATTTTTTTTTTTCCTCTGTGGGTTATAAGAGTCAGCATTCATAACCGGCTTAGGAGAGAGAGCACACACAGTGAGAATGACATAGTGTGCAGGTGTGTGTGTGTGTGTGTGTGTGTGTGTGTGTGGGTGCATGTTGACTTGAATCTACCTGTTTTTCTGACTCGAGCTATCAGGTGATTGGACAGTGATGACCCAACCCTGCCAGCTCAAATCATTTAGCCCACACTGCCATCTGTGGGTCAGTGAGTGAACACCAGCCAAAAAGAAAAATCCCCCAACACCTCGCTTATATAAGTGATCCATAAACCGCCAGTGTGCGAGTCTGCCTCACAATAAGCACGCTGAGATGATGTACCATGTCTCAGTCGGGGGATCCCGTAACACCAGCTCGACCCACTGCACTGATTTACATGTGGCCCACATCGATGCTTCCCACAGATCGAGGGGGGGGGGGGGGTACGGGGGGGCTGCCATTTTATGCATCCTCCCATCCCTTTCCTGCCTCAAAAGGCGCACACAGAGTAATTCTGCCTCCGAAGCAGTGAACCAAGTCCCATCTGTTAAAGGAGGATGAATTCTGGCAGAGCGAATTTATCTGTAGCTGAAATTTATTTACTGGAAATAAAAACTTTGGGTTTTCTTGTCTCTAGCAGTCGGTGTCTGTCTCCTCTTTTTCTTTCCTCCTTCCTGTTGTTTTTCTGCCCCCCGCTGTGCGAGTTGTCCCACAGGCTCTGTGCCAGCTCAGCCAGGTCGATGGCTGCTAATGATAGGTGCCTTTTTAGAAAGCTGCTCTCCCTCACTACAGCGGGCAGCTCTCATTTGAACTAATGGTTATTGGTTTGCCCATTGATTTATTGGGCCGGTTATTATGAGGAGCGGCTGATGGGGGGGGGCGGGGAAGGCGGAGGAGAAAGTGGACAAGGTGAAAGGCTGGAGTGGAGGAGGGTGTGCACTGTGACGTGGGCGGTGAGATAACGGGACAAGCTGGAGCAAATTCACTTTGTTTCCCGGGGGGAGGCGAGCAGGAAGACCTCCTGCTGTGTCAGCGTCGCTCTGTCCTGGTTCTTTGCGTTTGCTGCTGGTGTGCTTTGATGCAGCACAAACTGGAACAGCAAATTCAACATTTTAGTGCAGTGTTGTTAAAGAAAGAGCATGAAATACACTTAATATCACATTTCTGGAATGGTGCACATCAGCACGAGGGTTTCAAGTGCTTGCAGTTGTTTTGAGGGCACACAATGAGAGTGCAATAAGCATTTCCCTCGTTATGGAACAATATAAAATAGAATTAGTCTTTTAGGGCCACAGCTGAGCTGCACACTTTAAACCTCGCACAGCATTTTGCATTTTGAAAACATTCTCTCATTTTTACATATTGTAGAAATACTGAGAGCAAACATGTTGAGCCAGCGCTCTGGAATTGATGGTTTTCCTCTCATGCAGAATGTTTTTAGAATATGTATATGAATAGTGTCAAATATACATTAACTGTGGCACATGTTACAGCAGGCACGGCCTATGCCACCTCTCCACATAAGAAAAGATGACTAACAATCAGCCGGCCTTTCATTTTTGGCTCCGCCGAGACTAAACTCCCTTCAGGCATCCCCAAATAGTAGCACCTCAAAAGAGAGGTTTTAATTTATTTTTTTTTTTTAAAAAAGGAAGCATTGCAACCAGGAAAAAGAGAGAGAGAGAGAGGAATGAGAACATGATTACCAGTGACTAAGATGTCCAAGCGCGAGTGTGCGCAAGACCAACTGCACCATCTGCCAGCAGGCTTCCTCCATTAGTCACGGAGGAATCAGTGGCAGCAAACACCACAGAAATCTCAAAAGGTGTGCTTCAAAATGAGAAGCGCCAGGATTCCTTTAAGCACTATTGAGCTGACATTATAATGTTCACGTGAAGCATATTTTCGGATGAGAAATTGTTAAAAAATACACGTATAAGTATGTTTAAACCTCAGATATGTGTATTTGAATGGATTTGATTCTGGCAGCTCTCAGCTGGATATGCAAGGGGGAAAACTACCTAAAATGCCATGTTTCCTTTCTTTACAGTGGGCATAAGATCAAAAGAGGCTTTCTGATATTTTGGATTTGACCTGATTTTTTTTTTTCTTCTTAATCTTGTTTACTTGAATCTTGCTGGCGTGCACAAATACAAATAATTTATGGTTCACTGCTCTTTTATTGTATAATGGGGTAGGCAGCCAAAAACCTCATCAATCACACAAAGATGTGCAAAGAGGAAAGAAAGAAACGAAGGAAAAGCCGAACTCGAGGACGGCGTTCGCAAAAGAGTGAAGAGGAGAAAGATGCCATCACTGAGAGAAGCATGTCGCACACATTTTGGCGGTGCTCACAAACTCTGTCGCTTACTAAAATAAAACGGAGGCAAACAGAGCGACAGAAGCACAGAAACAGCAGCCGGTGACAGCTGCATTGATTCATTAAGCACCGGGCCCATCAAATGGGGAGTGAGATGATTTTTGGGCCACCTTTGTCATATCTAAAGAACCCTCTGGCGAGGACTGGACTGGATAGATCAGTGACTAGAGCTGCAAACGGAAACTCATTAATGAAGGGAAAGCACACACACACACACACACACACACACACTGAAGAGGTGTACTTCCCAGTAACGTGTTTTGACTAAACGTTTGTTAGCAGCGCTCCTTTAAGTGGCGGCCAGGCCACATTCTGTAATAAAGTCATGTGGGTGGAACCGACGTTCCGGAGCAGCACTTTGAGGAATGGTTTGTCATTAATTATTGAAGTGCCCCCGACTCCGGCTCCGAAGGAACAAGGAAGTAATGATGCAGCTGGGAGGACAGGTTTCAAGCAAATAAATGGTTTTGCAGACTTCATCAAGCCTAAACTGCAGCACAGCTTCAGGAAGGAAAAGCAGCGTGTCTATTTTTGGAGCGTGGTTATTCTTCAACATCTATTCGCGGTGGTACCTTAATCCTGATATTTGATTTACTGCCAACATTAATGCCGCTCGCGCTCTCTCATTTTTAGACGACTTTATCCCAAAAGTCGAGGTTGTGTTGCCAGTGCTGTGCCTTCACACCGTCATCTAGCTTGTCAGTTTTATTACCAGTAATGAAACAAGTCCCGTATCCGTCACTTCTGGTTACGCCTGGAGCCAAATTGAAGCAGGTGTGTTCAATTATTCAGACATCCACCTGAAAAAAGCCTAAACACTGTACTCGTATCAATAGCTGGCTCAACTTTTCCTTTTTGTTAAATTTACTCTCCAGCAGCAATAGGACACTGATATATAATCAGAGCTCTCATGTATATACAGAGTGTGCATTATTTTTTATCACTGGAGTAAAACCTTATTGGATCCCAGGAGGCTCATTTCACAGTGGTACAGAGTATATAATGGTGCCAGGGTAAACTGTTGGCCAAAAAAAGACAATTTGGTAGCCAGCTTTTCCCCAAAGAGCTTCTCAAAGAGGCCATATATTTCTTTTTCTTTCTTTCAGCCAACAGCAGCGCAATTATACAGCAAACTGCTCAGATGGGAATGTGACCGCAGGTCTCTTACAGAGATTGGAATTTCAGCAAAAAAAAAAAAAGAAATACTTGAATGTTTTTTTGATTTGGGGTCTACAAAAGATTCTAGGAAGCAATTGCGGCTCCGCGCTCTTGAATCTGACACCGACAAAAGCTCCCTCACCTTCTCCTGCCTACGCAGCGTTTATGT
Organism: Bujurquina vittata; assembly: GCA_015106715.1. NCBI lineage: Eukaryota > Metazoa > Chordata > Actinopteri > Cichliformes > Cichlidae > Bujurquina > Bujurquina vittata. Next base: position 8,842 of record VUQK01009537.1, on the reverse strand, counting down.
AACGCTAACTGCCAGCCATAGAAAAGCAAGCGCCGCAGCCTCACAAAGTTTAGCTCGCTCTTAGTCAGCCGCGGCATGCACTGCTTAACAGGTTTTCCTTCATGCTTTCTGCTGAGATCATTTAGCATACTGCAAACTTGACTCAACCTAACACCAGCTCAGCTGCTGTTGTCACCATGCAAATCGCTCTGCCCTTAACACTCGCTGAGGCATGCCAAGTTCCTGGCCGCGTGGATAAGCGGCTAGATTTGTTCACCCGCCTGAGTCAGGGCTTATGTTAGTGTACATTAGCCTGTTAGCTTGTTGATGCTATGTCTTTCTGTTTGTGCTCATTGTGTTTTGCCTCATTCGGCAGGTCTCTTCCTGTTCACCAGGAGCTCTTCCTCCTCACTTTCACCAAGTGCTGCTCACAGGGCCTGGTTACCTTAATGAAACAGGTGCCCCGCAGTGACTCGTGTTGTGAAACCGCACTTTATGAATACAATTAAATACTTGGCTTGCAATATATTGGCATTTCTTGTTGTTTACTGTTAATATATCACACGTATCATGGTTATCACCATGAGTAAGGTGGAAAGAAAGCCATCTCAGCGCGCTATCACTTAATGTGTGACAGACTGTCCTGTCTGCACCGCTGCAGCTCAATTTGTGTAAGCATGTAGACGTGATTGAGACAACCTGCAGAGGTTCAGGCCAAGGCCACGGTAACTCATTACCAGAAATGCATTACTGCAACTGCATGACATTTTTCAGGAACATAGCAATGTAATATGTTACTGTCATAAATTCAGTCATTACATTACATTTATATTTACGTCATTGCTTGCATCACAAACGCTCTTAAGTTATCTGCATGCCGGCTGGATTGAAAGGGGGAAAAAAAACACAATCAGCTGATTTCAGTTCCTGTGCCGGGAGGAGGAAAATGGTGGAATGGTCTGCAGCCTTTGAGGAGTACAGATGTAGATATTTATAGATTTTATTTTTATTTCTTGAAGACAATGAGTTCATTGCACTCCACAGTGACTGTAGCTCTCAATCCAAAAGGGCAGCGTCGGGATGTGATGGGGAGTCTCGTCGTGCTCGCTCAGCTTACAAATCTGCCGCATTCGTGTGACGCTGTCACGTGAATATGGATCAAAATCTTTGAGGAATTTTTCCTCAAAGTTTAGGATTCCCAAACAGAAGAAAATCGACTCGATTTGTGGTAAGAGAAACAATGTTTGTATGATGTGTCCACTACCTGTCATGAAAAGCAAAGGAGGACATGACATGGAAGCTAGTAGCAGAGGAATAATACCATGTTGGCCACTTATTGAGCAGGTATTTTCCATCATATCCTAACCAAATGTATTACATCCGAGGCTGAAATTAAGTTGTAAGACTGCCAAAATCACGCAGGTGCCTTTAAGCCGCATGTTCTACAAGAGGAAAAAAAAAGGGTTAAATGAATAGATTAGATATACATCCACTGGAAATATAAGTAATTAAGTGATATTGCTTCGTTTGCTTGCTACTCATCATCTACAGTCATAGCCGAGTGCTGTTTGATAAGGGTTAGCTAACCAACCCAAATCAGTCCCCATCTTTGACTTCTCCGGTTCAGGGCTGCAGGAGGCTTGTGCCGATCCCAGCCTCCATAGAGCAAGAGGCGGGGCGCACCCTCGATTTTTAAAAAAGTATTTGTTACATCAGCATTGAGAAAACCCAGTGAAATATCAGTGCTTGCTCTGCCACAGCATCAGCTGTGAGATGAGAATCTGCTCGATTCTGCTTCCACAGCGATCCCGTCATGTGAACGAATATCACTGACCACCAAAAGGTTCCCCTTTCAGGCTCTTGCTACAGGCTTAGCCGTGTTTGAGCCCCATTGAGCAATAATAGCCAATATCAAATTGAATATGATCAAGAAGTGACATTTTCTATCGCTTCTCCGTTGCAGCGTCTAAAGCTCTGGATGGGCCAAGAGGGAGACCGAGGCAGGGCCTCAGATAGAGGTCATGCTTTCATTAAAGAGGCTAATAGCACACAGAGACAAGGAGCTGATATTAGCCACAGGGAAACCTATTACGAGTAAGCTGCACACAGTCGTGATGAGGAGCTGATTACAAAATCGCTGAAAAGAAAATGACTTGGGAGATAAGTAGGAGTGGAGTTCAGGAGCTTTCAAAAGAAGCTGAAGCAGACGAAGCAAAGGCCAAAGGAGGGCGAGGAGGCCAGCGCGAGCAGAGGGATGTAAGGCAGCGAGTCTCAACACAATATGGGACATGAAATTGTTCTGTTCTGTTAAATTGGTTTTCTAGTGCGAGTGCAATCTTCAGACAATCTATTTTTGGGGCCAATCTTTCAGTATGACTTTAAAGCCAACCGAGATGCTTGTTCTAGACTTGATTTCAAGAAAATGGGTTAACATGGAATCCATGTCTCAGTAATACCGTATTTATACTCAGCTATATACAATGCTGTGCAAAAGTCTTGGGCCAACCTTTATTTCCTTATATTTGGCTTGTGAAATTGGAATTAGGTACATAGTGTTGGAGAAGAAAGGTGGCCATGCCAAATATTGGCTTCCAAGCTTATTAGTCGTATCCTCTGTCCTGTGTTACTCTGCAGATTTTCACATGCTTTCAATAAATAGCTGGCGGGGGGGGTTATTTAACACATTGTCTTAAAGTTCAGGGC